>NW_021031042.1:328950-393867 GCF_004153795.1 Camellia sinensis
GTGAGGCTCCGCACGTGCGGGGCACGTGCCGCACGTGCGGGACGGCTGGGCAGTTCGAGGCTCTGTTTTTCTATCTCATTTAGGGCTATTTCTATCTCATTTCATACACACTCCTCTCTCTCTCTCTCTCTCTCTCTCTCTCTCTCTCTCTCTCATGGGGTTGTTGGGATGCTTGGAAAACATTGAGTTTCACTTGTATATTTCCAAATGAAATATCCATAACCTCGGTACGACAATTTACGCATGCATTAGCCGTAGCCAAGAAAAGTCGACCTAAGATCACCGAGATTTGTTTCCTAGAGCTGGCTACCAGTTCCATATCTAAAACCAAATGTCAACAGGAAAACAAAGCCTATCGACCTTTACTAGCACATCCTCAAACATGCCACGTGGCACTTTGAGGGACTAGTCAACCAACTGGAGAGTAACAGTAGTGGGCTTTAACTCTCCAAGCCCGAATTCCTCGTATAGAGAGTACGGCAACAAATTGACACTAGCCCCTAAATCTGACAAGGCCTTATCAATGAAATGGTCTTCTATAATGCATGCAATAGTTGGGGCACTCGGGTCTTTAAGCTTGGGGGGGTGTCACTCAATAAAATGGAACTTACTTGCTCTATGAGTATGTCCTTTTAGGACACATGTGTCCTAGATTTACGCTTTTGCGTACAAAGGTCCTTCAAAAATTTAGCATAGGAGGGTACTTGCTTAATTGCCTCCAACAGGGAGGTTGATTTTTACCTGTTTAAAGACCTCCATCATCACTTCCATGGATGCCGTCTTCTTATTAAAAGGGGATAGTGTATCAAGGTATTGGGGAAAGGGTGTCTTAGGCATATATGGTACCTTAGACTCATGTGAAGTACTGAGGACTAAGTCATCTCCCTTGTGTGTTTCTCCCTCACCCTTGCTTTCTTTGTGTTGACCACTGTGATTACCCTTCTTAGAGTTAGTTGCATCAGACGCAACTGGCCGAGGCTCTAACTCCCTCTCACTTCTCAAGGTAATCACCGCTTGCACTTGTTCATGGTGTTTTCCATTCCCACCTGACCCTTCTGCCCTATATTGACCTTTAGGGTTGGCCACAATCTGACTCGGTAATTTTTCTCATCTCTCCTACTCATGTTGTTAGCCATTTGACCCAGTTGGGTCTCTAGCTTGGTAATAGAGTGAGTATGTGTCATGACCCAAACCCGCCCCTATAGATTTAGCGTCGTAACCGACCAGTAATCTGTGATTACCAAAGGCCTGTTTAACAACAACGGCAATAAAACAATATAAAAGGGCTGGCGGAAGCTAATCAGTAATTATTCGACGTCTAATGAACTGTGAGGACCTGAATGAACAAAAAGCTTATATATATATATATATAAACCAATACAGACATAAGTCCAAGTTCATAATCATATGACATTTAAGTACAAAATAAAACACTAGTTAGGGAATTAAATTCCATGATGAAAAACAGCATTGACAATAATCTTAAAACATTCTTTACACTTAGCAAAATCACAAGGGTGGATTTGAGCTATCCAAAGAGCCTTGACACATTCAGGTTCGGAACCTCGCTATGAGGCACAATAGCTGGCTTGACAAAAACAAGGGTTTGGGTCAATGCCACTGGCTTTGGTCCAGTGCTTAATCACCTACATATATATAATAAACTGTAAGTTAAAACCCAGTGAATAACATATATGTAAAGAGGTTAAGAATGATGTCCTTACAATCTTTGAAACAGTCGATTATCATGGAACATTTTCAATCAATATTTTTTTTGTCAATCAATTGTTCAATTCGATCAATCATATTCATATTCATATATGTCATACGTGGTACATCCGATAGCAACAATACAATGCAATAAGTATTGAAGACCAAACAATCAATTGATGGCCATCATACAATAATAATAGTTCTAAGATATAGAACTAACAGAGATTTCTATAACAATAACAATACACTATGGATGTCACGAATACTGTTCAAAAGAGGATCATCATTCAATCGCTAAAAAGTAATAGCTTAGAAACAATATAATTTATCATTCAAAAATAAATACAATCTGAACATATCTTTACAACATTGTTACTCACAATGGGCTTCTCGATGCACGTGCTATTGGTTCGACGTCCGACCCAAACAAACAAATTCAAGTGCAATAATTCAATGGCATTCATGTCGCTAGTCAATTCTATTCGATTCGGTTGTTACTTATTCAATAACTAATCATCTTTATTAATTCGGTTCTACTTTTTCATTTATTCAATCTAATGCACTTATGAGATGCAAATGATCGTGAAAACGTTTTAAAACCATGCAAACAGAAGCCTGGAAGGTGGAAAAGTAGAGCGAAAAACGAACTGGGGACAATCCAAAAGGGCCGCACGTGCGAAGGTCTTGGCCGCACGTGTGGGACCATCACACACGTGCCTCCCGCACCTGCATATACGTGACGACCTCGACCTCCGAACTATTATATTATATTTTTTTATATATAAGTTTAATTGCATAATTGTGTGCTTAATTGTGTAATTACATGCTTAATTTCGTAGTTATCTATTATCACATAGGATATCTGTTCGAATTGACAACTTAGAGATGAAAATTGAGTGCCTAGACAGCTTCAAAAACTGAAATTGATTAGGTTAATGGACTAACTAGAATATTTAGAATTTTATGGCAACTTTAATTGAAAAGTGATTCGATCAAAATAATTAGAATGAACTGATTGAATTAATTAGAATTGAGCCTACTTAGTTAATAATAATTAACCTTGATTAGGCTAAGTTAATTGTACCCTATATAAGGCTCTAATTAAGCTTACATGCTCATATATGCGTCCTTTGGCTAAGATTAAAGAGAGAACAAAAGGGAACTCAACATTTAGAGATAGAGAAGGAGAACCTGAAGAAAATTGTGGAGAATTGGAGAATTAAGCTATAAGACACTTGAATTCAAGCTTTACGTGTTGTAGACACCCCATTTTTGACCGCCCTTACGACTTGGGCGCTACTGATAGTTTATTTGGGGATGAAAGTTGTGCAGTGAAAAGGTTCAATTTCTTCGGCAAGGAGAGAGTCAAATCCCAACTTCATACCCCCTTTTTCGACCAAAATGATCTTGATCAAAAGATTTTAGACCTTAAAACCCTCTCTTTCAAAATATTTTTGAAAATAGGTTCCTACGATGTTCTGAGGCTCGCATTTTGTTAAATGTTGTGCTTTTCGGTAAACCGAGCAAGGACAAAGTGGAAATGAATGAAAGAGAAATGAAATCTTTGAAAAATCTTTCAAAACACCTTTTTTAGGGGTTTGGAGTTGAGGAAAAGAAGAGAAGAGGGAAGAAACCTAGTTGATGAAGAAGTTGGGTATGAATCGTTAAGAGAGAGACGAGCAGTCCTCGGTAAATCAGGCCTATCCTTTTGTATACTTGGATTTAACATATGATGCCACCACCGTTGGAAATAAGACTTCCGGGGCTTCATTTTACACTCAAGAATCTCCTAAATCTGAGTCCGGATGGGGGAGATATGGTTGGTTGAAGTTAGGCGTCAATCTGATTGAGCCGGAAATGAGCAGTCATTACTAAAAGAGGTATAACTTTTTACACAGTTAAAATTTTGGTTCAAGGCTTCCACCACTGGAAAGCTTACTTCCGGGGCTTCATTTTAGACACAAGAATGACCTGAAAATGGGTTCATATGAAGGAGTTATACCCATTTGAAATTGGACCCACATAGCAGAATTTGCAGTCGGCCACAAATGTGCACAGTTGGCCATTACAAGCAGCAGGTCGGCACCAAAGATGGCCGGCTGGCCAAGAGTGACCCAAACTCATAATTTTTGAAGATATTTCTCCTCCAGCTATTTCCAGCTTGCTCCAGCTGTCCCAATTCAGATATTTCCGACCAAGCTCTTGCTTTTGCTATATATGGAGGCTATATCTCATATTTTGAAAGGGTTAGAACATATTGAAGGGTGAGAACAAGTTTGGGAGACTCTCTCTCTAAAACCTCCCTCTCTCTCTATAATTTCCAGAGCTAAATCTCTGTCTCTCTCTCTAGTTTGCTCTCTCTCTCTCTTACCCTTGTGTGCATACAAGAGGTATACTTGGAGATACACCTCTCCTTGGCCTAGACATCATTGATGAAATTTGATCACCATTGGGTTGAGATCCCTTGGAGCCTATTTTAAGCTCTCAAAGCTAGTTTAAGCTTAGAATTTTGGCCATTTTGCTATTGTGCTTCAAAAAGTAATCACTTATCCCTCTTAGCTTGTTTTGCATACTAGTTTTGCCATAGCTTTCAACTACTTTGGGGCTATTTTTTGGGGTGGTTCTGAACTGAAGAAAACTCTATTTTTCAGTCCTAAAAATGGTGGTTTAAGCCTCTTTTGAGTTTAAGGGTGGTCCACTCTTCTTACTCCTTGGCTTATAAAGCTTTTGAGCCATCTTTGGTAGCATTTCAAACAACCTTTTTTTGGCCTTTAAACCACTGAATTTCAGAGAAATTTCAGTGGTGAAATGTGGTTTTGAGGCCCCAAATAGGAGGGGGTAGTCCCCCTTCCTCTTGTCTTGTTAGCATGTGTTGTTGGCCTATCAAATGAGCATGTATTTCTCCCTTCTTGAAGCTTAGTTTGAGCATGTTTTGTGACCTTTTTAACATGTTATAACTCTGTTTTTAGTTGGTTCGATCGCTTGTTGCATGCTTCATGCACTTGTAGTGTAAATCCTCTTTGCTAGCCTTGCATGCCTAATGAGTTAGTTTGTTATTCTAGCATGTGTTGGCTTAGTCTCAGCCCATTTTTTGTGTTGTTTTGGCATGCTTTAACTCTAATTTTGGTTGGTGAGTTCACATCTTGCTTGGTTTTTGCACTTGTAGTGCAATCTTGCTCGCTAGCCTAACATACTTGGTGTTTTGGCCTATTGTTCTAGCTTGTTTTAGCTCTAGTTCTGTAACAACCCTCATACTGCTTACCGATTAATGACTGATTGATTACCGATAACCATCGATTACCGTTAAATTGAATTGATTATGACTGATAATTGGACTGATTAAAGTCTGGAATTAATTGACTGAGTCTATCTGTTTAATTGTGCATCTATCTGTTTGGTAAGATTATTTGATCTGTTCGTGTTTTACGTTTAAACTACTAATTGAAGGCCTTATCGGCGGCCGAACCGGGAATTGATTGATGTTTTATGATCGTCATAATTTATGTGATTTTATGGTATAATTATCTAAAAACTGATTAGGTATGATTAAATTAGATTAAATTGAGCTAATTGTAAGAGTTTGATTTATTTACCTTGTTGCCATTGTGAGTGGGTCCTTTATTAGCACATTTGAACCTTATTATATATTTAGGCAACATCTTCATCAGTCCAATTCCTTGTTCTTGCCGACCTAGAGGGAGAGAGGGAGAGAATTGTTTTGTTCTTGAGGGTTTGGCTTGGAACTTGATAGAATCGAAGTGTATGTGCATAGTTGAGCTCCCTTACCTCTAATTCTATACCTAAGGTAGATCATTCATCTTCTTAATTGTTGTCATAGAATTGATTCTTGCATGATTCATGCTTTAATTGTAGAGTTAAGCCATGTTTTGGTTCATACATGTTGACATAGAGCATAATTCATGCTTGCATGTTGGAATTGTTGGATTTTGAGTTGAGTTCATGGCAAATTGTTGCATGCATGTCCATGTTTTGAGTGTAGGCCATGATTTCATCATGTTTTGGAAATAATTGACTCTTTAGAGCATCAAATTGAAGCTTTAAATTGGTTTGAATTCATGCATGTTTGCATGTTCATATTGTTCATGAAAATGGTTTGAAATTGAGTTTCAATTAAACACCCTTGGGCTTTGATTTCTTAAAATTGAGCTTTGAACCATGTCATTCTATATGTTTACAAGTGTTTTCTGGAAATTCAGCCCAAGAGGATCGGTTTTGATGCTTTTGAACTTGGTTTTGGGCTTGGAGGTGCAACCTGGAATTTCCAGATTTTGCACTTCCGCTCGAGCAGGGAAAGTGGCGCTCGAGCGTGGAATCCGAGCATCCAGCATCTTGCAACTGTTTTACAGTCCGCTCGAGCGAAGGATTGGGCGCTCGAGCGGAATCACGTGTCTCAAGCTCGAGCGGGCGTCGAGCGTCCGTCGTGCGGAGATTCCACCCATCCAGCACTTTTGACTGTTTTTGCAGAACGCTCGAGCGGGTAATTCTACGCTCGAGCGGGTACCTTTGTCTGCATGTCCGCTCGAGCGGAGTGACCTACGCTCGAGCGGGACTCTGTTTTTCTGAAAATCCTGAAACAGTCTTCTGATTACATCTTTGCATCCTCATTCCATTCTAGGCATTCTTAGGCCTAGTTTAAGACATCTTGTTGAGGATAGAAGTAGAACACACCGAGGCATTAGGGATTAAGTTATTATCTTTCCCAGCTGTGAAACTTAGAGTGTGTTCAATCTGTTAACTGTGTAGGGTTGGCGACTGGGGAGACACGCTCTAGCATACTGTAACCCAAACTCTGTGAGTAACGATTGTGTAAAGATATGTTCACAAATGATTATTTTCTGAATTGTACTGTTTTCTGAACTGATTACTGTTAACTGAATGAATGTATGTCCTATATTCTGAACTGTATTGTGGCATCCTTAGCACCTACTGTTTACTGTTACTGTTACAGAGATCTCTGTCGGTTCCCTCGTTGGAACCACTACTGTTTACTGATTGATGGCCATCATTACTGTTCGGTCTTTTAAGACCTACTGTTTACTGTACTGTTATGCTAATGGGTGTACCACATATGACTGTACTGACTGAATGACTGAATACTGCTTAAATGAACTGTTTTCATACTGTAAGGACATTCATTCTTAACCTCTTTACGCATTATGTTATTCACTGGGCTTTAGCTCACTGCTCATATATATATGTAGGTGTGCAGGCACCAGACCGCGGCTAGAGGCGTCAGGGTAACTCCAGTTTTGTCAAGCCAGCCTATGTGCCTCACTGCGAGGTTCCGAACCTATCGTGTTAAGGCTTAGGGGTGTTTTACAATTCCCCTTCTGCACCGTCTTACTGTTCTGTATAGACTGACTGTTTACTGTACTGCTTTAGAGGGTTGAGTCCCTAGTCTGAACGATTGTAAATATTGTGCATACTGTTCTGTACCGTTTATGTATGAATGTATGAAAAGTCTTTTTCATATAGACTGTCACAGCTCAGTGGACATTATTTATTTACTGTTTTGGCTTCCGCCAAGCCCTGTACTCTGTTTTACTGTATTACTGTTAAGCAGGCCTTTGGTAATCTCGAATTACTGGCCGGTTACGGTGCTAAACCCATAGGGCCGGGTTTAGGTCGTGACAAGTTCAAGCATGTGTTTTGGTGTTATTTTGACATGCCATAACTCTGATTTTGGCTAGTTTGGCCACCTCTTGCATGCTTCATGTACTTGTAGTGCAAATCTTGCTTACTAGCCTTGCATGCTTGATGTTTTGGCTCATTATTCTAGCTCATTTTGGCTATACTCCAACATACTTTTGTTCATATTTTGGCATTCTTTAGCTCTGTTTTGAGCCTTCTTGGTCGTATGATGCTTGTTATGCATGCTTGTAGTACAATGACCTTGACTAGCTTTGAGTTTTGAGGTATCTTGCATGCTTGGCTTGAGGTATTTGCATGTCTTGGCATCATTTGGTATGTTATTTCAGAGCATATAGTATTGTCACACTTCCATGTTTTTCACTCTTTAAGTGCTCTTGAGAGTTGTGCCTTTATGCCTTGTTCGTGAGCTATTGCATGAGCATCATTTTCTTGCCTTTCAAGCCATCATCTTAGTTCATTTAGGCCATTTTTTTGGCCTATTTAAGCTCTGTCCAGAGTTGGTTTAGTCCATTGAACATTGTATTGCATGCCTCTTGTATGATGCTCTTTACTTGTTTTGATGCTTTAGCCTCCAAACATGCCATGCATGCATTGCTTATATGATGGGACCTCATGAGTGCCACTCTAGCATTGATAGATAGCGTGTTGTTTGCATGTGTGTTGCATAGCATTGTGTTTGGATTGGACGTTAATCCAAACACGAGGAACGAGGGACGTTTCATACTCAAAGTGATGAAACGTGCCTCATTCCTTAGGTCACCGACACCTTTGATCATGTATGATAAGGTGGGGGTTCATCGAGTCCTATGTGTTGTTTGTGCATTCATCAACATTGTGCAAGCTTGACTCTTTGGCCATCATGCATTGAGATACGTGATTGATGGCTCGAGAACCGAGCACTACACTTCTTTGAGCTTGAGACATGATAAAGAGTGTAGTTGCACACACATTTCCTTGCAAACACACTGTCATGCCTCTGTTTGTGCTCTATTGTAGCAAAATGAGAAATTGCAGGAAGTAGTGGCCGATCGGCCATCAAAGCTGTCGACCGACCACCAAGGCTGTCGATCGGCTATCAGAAGTGGCCGATGGCCACCATCTCTGGCCGATCATCCTTCAGCATGTTCCTGAGATCAGTAAGAAGCAACTTGTAAGTTGGCACAATTTTCAGAGATCTAAAGGTGTGAAAACAAAGGCCTCTTGAGGCAAGGCGGTGGATTTCCGGGAGGACACGACCGAGCATGCATGCCTTCCTCGCCCGCGAGGTCATTTTACTGCTTTACTAGCTAGTTGTAGTTAATTACATGTGTTGTAATTAATTAGTTTAATCTGTGTTGTAATATTTTAATTAGCTTAGATTAGCTGGTTATTCAATTCAATTTGGTTTGTAATAATTAATTAGCTAAGTAAGTTAATTAGTTAGTTTGATTAGCTTAGCCAGTTAGCTTAGCTTAATTATTCGGACCCTCCGTCGAGAGGGCAAATGTTGTAATAAGGGTGCGTGCGTGTGTGCATGTCTTCCAACCCCCATTTCTTTCTCCCTTTTACTTAACCGCTTTCGCTGGTTTGTTTTAGGGCATATTTCAATTAACATCCTTATGCTTTGCATGCGTGCATCATTCATTCGTATTGCATGCACCGGGCTCGACGCATCATATTTCAATTCCTATTTGAATACGTGTATCAAATTGTTGCATTTCATATGCCAGCTTAGGTAGTCGAGCCTATCTTAATTGCATTTTGCATGTGTTGCATTAGGCATTGTTGACATAGCTAGGATCATGCATGATTACTAACTAGCTTCTGTTTTGGCTTGGAGTACACTGTGAGTGCTTATGCTTTAACATCCTAACATGTGTGTAAGTGACTGCCATGATAACATGCTTGCCATGAGGCTAACTGCTTAAGTGTTTAACTGCATGAATGCCTGTGGATGAAGGCTTTATTGCTTGAATTTGAACAATTCATTGAAATGTGAGTTTTAAGCCCACTCGAAGTGGCAAATCATGTTGTTTTAAGCCCACTTGAGGGTGGCAAATCCGCGCTTTAGCCTACTTGCGAGTAGCACTTTCAAACCATTTTCGAAAACAAACATGAGATGTTTTGTTCCAATCCTTGCGATTGAGTCTATACTTGTATGCTGTGCGCATCACATAGTAAGGTTAGCTAATAAATCGGAATAAGAACGCATGTGTTTTCAAAAACAACATATCATGTCAGTAAAGGCCGATCCTTTGATCGGGCGAGCGGGGGTGCTCATTTCAAGACCTTCTCCTCTCGTACCCAAGTTCCCGAGCCGAGGCAACTTTGGTGATGACGGACACGTGGCCTTAGGCACGAGTTAGGGTTTCCTAAATTTTTCAAAATAAAATATTTAGGTGGCGACTCTGAAATCTGGCTAAGCAGTCCATGTTTGACGCTTTTTGATTAAAATCGATTTTTCAAAATGATTTGCCGGATTTAGACTCTTTGGTGATTTATCAGTCTTATATTGCACTTTGTGAGATTAGATTCAGAACCGTGACAGAAGTCCGAATTGTAGTAGCTAGAACGCCAATTCGCGCCCTCGCGCGCTGAGCGAGTTCGGGGCGGTCTACACGTATAGTCTTCAACCCTAATCCTTGTAAATAAAACATGTAGAAGTTGGATTCATCCAAGTTTTTAGTTTATTTGCAAGAAATTATAAAATAGAGGCATGAACTAGCTTGAATTTGAAGAATTGGGTTGAACTATGTACATGCATGCATAAATTGAGTTAGAATCATGAAGTTCTTTCATGCATGGCACTTTTGTAACTTAATTTGAGGGTTTTTCCATGGTTTCATACTTATCATGTAGGTTGATCAAATTTTGGAAGAACAAAATTCAATATGAGGCATGCATGGTTCATAATATAGAGTTTCAAGCTTTCGGTTGTCAAATGGATCATGGTTTTAAGCAATTGATTTCAAATTAACTATGTTTCTATGTTGAAAAATGTTTTTCCCATGATTTTGTACCTAAAACATGAGTTTAGAACCTTTGAATACCAAATTTGAGGTTCAAATATAGTTCTAAAAATTTCAAAATTCGCACTATCCGCTCGAGCAAAGAAAGTGTCGCTCGAGCATGAAAATCGAGCTTTCAAAAGTTTTACAAAATTTTACAGACCGCTTGAGCGACCAAAGTGGCAATCGAACGAGGACCACTTTTACTCAGTCTTCCACTCGACCGACCGTCAAGCGAAAATTTCATGTAACCAGTATTTTTGCCAACTTTGCAGACCGCTCGAACGACTACCTTTATTTTTGAATGTCCGTTCGAGCGAAGGAATCTGTGCCTGAGCGGAGACCCTGTTTCAGCAAAGTTTGACTAACTCTGCTAAGTGCATGATTACATTCTTATATCATTTATAGTATCCTTAAGCACCAAAGGGGCTCGTATAATCATAGAATGAGTTAGAAATACATGAGGAGAGTTAAATTAAAATGAATTAGTGCTTTAATTGTGCTTCTGTTATGTGTTTTGTTTAGGTGGACGTCCGAGGCTTAGTAACAACACAAACCACTATGAGTAGTGACTTTATGAAGATATATTCAAGTTATATTTATTTTTAAAATTGTTATTGTTCTTGAAATCAATATGCGATAGATTGAATGGTTGATTAAAATGTTATCTTCTATCGATGAATGAAGTTCACTTTTGAAACTGTATTGTGGCATCCATTGAACATAGGCACTTGCCTAGGGGTAACAATACCATGGCTATTGATTATAGGCCCTTGCCTGGGGGTAACAATACCATGGCTATTGGATTAATTAAAACACAGAGATCTTTAGTGTTTGACCCTTCGTGGTCCATTGGCTTGACCCTCCATGGTCCATTGTTATTGAAATATGATTGCTTCATGGATGTGCCACTCAATTTAATATTGAAAGATATCGATGATGAAATTTATTAATTAATGAGAGATGATTATTGAAATTTGGTTGAGCGATGTTATTGAATTTCATTCATATAACCTCTTTATTCTGTTATTACTCACTGGGCCCTAGCTCACTACTTATTTATATATATGTAGGTGGAAAAGCTGAACATCAGAGTTAAGAAAGCCTCGAGTCTACCCCGAGTCAGCCTTTTAAGGAGGTTCCAAGTGAAGTAATCAGGCTCAGGTGGAGCCATGCTAGTTGAACCCCCCTTTTGTTTGTTTAGTGGTTTTGTATTTGTGTATAGTTGGGGTTTGTATATTTGCAAGACAAGAATTAGTATAATTATGATAAATATACTTTTGGAACAAATTTTGCGCATTATACTAGTTCTCTTCATATACGCACGACTCAGTGGATGAATTCTATGTCATTTTAGACTTCCGTTAAGCCCCGTACTTTATACTCAAGAAGTTTATCTGTATGGAGGCCGTAGGTAATCTATGATTACTGGCTGGTCATGACGCCAAACCTGTGAAAACCCATCTTCTAATTATTCTTTAAAGAAAATTTATTAATTAATTTTGTCTACAGTCTATCTGAATTATACATTAGTGTAAAAGTTAGTTTTAAATTGACTCAAATCAATCACTAACAAGACATTATTAAGAATAATAATTTTGTGGGTGTTCAATATTTGTTGTTTATAAATTATTTTAATTATGATTCAATATAATAACTATTCTTACTAAATACCTTAGTTAAAAATCTTAGTGTGTCAATTTTCAGAAACCCACACAAAAATAAAATAAAGAAAATAATACAAACAAACAAACCATGGGCAAACAACCCATAGTTCCTACCAAACCCACCATCTCTTAGAAATTAGGAAACCATAAAATTTAGGGAAAGCTCATTCTTAGAACTTGGAGAAAGGGAATGGAATGTTTTTGAGAAAATAAAATAATGGAAAGAATGAGAGGGAGAGAGAGATGTCTTCAATATTTATATGCATGCAAGCCTTCCTTGTGCATAGAGGGTCCGAATAAATAGTACAGTCCGAATAATACGTCGACTTCAGGATCCATAATAAAGTTGAATGCTTCCAACTATGCAATTTGGAAGTCCAGAATGGAAGATGTCTTGTACTGCCGATTGTTTGAAGAAGAGGAGGAGGTTGAGGTTGCATATTTTCCTACCATTTCATTATTCCATTTCAATCCTACTACTAAGTAAGAAAACCCTCTCAACCCTCTCATTTTTTTTATATAATTGAAATTTTTTCGATTATGTACATTTGATACATTGTCTAAAACTGTGTTGAGAATAATCTGTCTTGAATCTGCCAGCATGTTACTCGAATTTTTTAGACAATTTTATACTCAGAATTTTGAGATGATTTCTTCTACAAAGTTGCTGATAATGATGTCTAGTTTATCCAGAAATTTTTGGAAACAATTTTTGAGCTTTCTACGAATTTATACAAATTTTTAACTAAATCTGAAACTGTGTTGAGAATAATCTGTCTTGAATCTGCCAGCATGTTACCCGAATTTTTAGACAATTTTACACTCAAAATTTCGAGATGATTTCTTCTACAAAGTTGTTGATAATTATGTCTAGTTTATCCAGAAATGTTTGGAAACAATTTTCGAGCTTTCTACAAATTTATAAAAATTTCTAACTAAATCTGAAACTGTGAGACAGATTTTACCATGTATTTGAAAATTTATTTAAAATTCTATACTAAGCCAAATCTGGAAATTTCTAACTAAAAGATGAAATTTGAGAAGTCTAGTTTCATGATAAATTTTTAGATTATGGGTTTGATCTATAAATTTAAGCATGGAATTAATGTAAGGAAATGTGACAAATCTGTGTCATAAACACCCTTGGAATTTCTTTAGAATTATTTATAAGTTATTTTTGGAAAAATCTTTCTGAAAAAAACCATAACATGTTTATTGAGTATCCTGTAGATTGATATGAATTTTAGAGTTGTATAAGTAATGTATTTATAATTTTATTTGCAAGGTTTATACTCTAAAAATTTTTCTGGACAGAATAAAATCACCACTTTAATATTATGCTAGTCTAATTTTGTAAATCAAAAAATTTGTGCATGTGTGTATTTAGGGTTTAATTCTTGTATCTAAATTATTATTTCATACCATGGTTTAAATAAATTGTTTATTTAAATTCTGTACTTTTATTTAGTATTGTGTGACACGTGCAATATTTTATGATTGGGAATTTTAATGAGTTGGTATAACATTACTTGTGATTAAAAATTTGGAATTATTTGTGATTAATATCAAAATTAACTTGACGGTTAATACCGGTTGTTCAGGGTGAGCCCTGGTTTTGAGAATTCTCACGTAAATTGTGTTGCGAAACTCTAAGATGGCACGGGACTTATTTGAACCCTTTTCGGTATTTGGTTTTGGAATAAGGGTGGATGTGCAGGTGGCACACAGGGAGGTTGCTTACCCCTGGCAGACCGTTTCCTTGGGGCAGACCACGGATGCCACTACTTGGGTATATAACTCCGGACGTGGGCATCCCTGGTAGTTACGGTTGGTAACACTTAAATATTTGACTAAGGGAGGGTTTCAAATTAACCGTTGCCATGCTTAGTGTTTGGTGAGTTAAATCTCTTTGGTGAGATTTCGAGTGTCACCTAATTTATTAAAATTACTGAAACTATTCTAATGGTTGTAATTTCTGTGTATAATTATATTGTTATCTCATGTTTAGAATATTATTATTTTTCTCTTAAAAAGAATGGTAGGTTGGTTACGTTTTCTTACTGTGTTGCAAAACTCATGGCATATATTTTGTTGCCCTGGCGTTTCATGCCAGATTATGTTGAAGAAGGGACTGAGGCTGAAATTGGAGCTGCTGCCAATATCGAACCTTGGCTGACTTAGAGTCAATATTTTGTCAGAATAAAATCCTGTTATCCCTTGTATTAGGATTAAACTATGTTGTGACGTTGTGTGTGAACTTGTAGTTTTATTCTGTCGTTGGACTTTGGCTTTGTAAGAACTTAAAAGTTCCTAACTAGTAGTTAAAATTTTATCTAGCAAGTTATTGTTATTTAAATCTTATGACGTTTCAAAAAAAAAAAAAAATTTTTGGGGCGTCACAAAACCTGTGGGGGCGGGTTTGGGCCGTGACAATATATTTCAGTGTGCTCAGCAAAAATCACCCTGTTTTCTGCATGTGTGGGGCCCTAAGCAGCACGTGCGACAATGTTTCAACAACAGTCCGAAAGTTGCTCTGTTTGAGCAATGTGTTTCTTTACAAAAATCAAGTTCGTGTTCATACAATTCATTACCAAATTCATAGAAACACATTGGACTTGAACCTTGATTGTCATGACCCAAACCTGCCCCTATGGATTAAAGTCATAACTGACCGTAATCACGAGATTGCCAGCGACCTCGGTCAGAAATTAAGTCATTTTTAATAATAGAAGGGCCAAATTGCGCAAGCGAAATTTACAAAGGATGTCCAATAAACTGTGCATACATGGCTTAACCAAAACATTCTCATATTCACATAATAACTCACATCATATGAACATTCATATTAAGAATATAATACTTACGTCCAGGATCATTCAAAGCTAGTATTAACAAAAACCAAGGTTATACATAGGGTTGGTCATACATGACCACAAAAAGTCAAAAACAAAAAAGCAAAGGACAAGTAAATCAAAAGTAAGGCCACTTGCGTGAGGCGACCTTGGTTGATCTCTCAAAACTTGGTTTCTCATTGTTCACTGGGGATGGGGCTAGGGCTAGACATTCTGCTGCTCACCTACATACATAAATATAAATAGTGAGCTAATGCCTAGTGAATAATACCAAAACAAAAGAGTTCATCATTATGTTTAGTACTCGATGTTAAAGCAAAACGACCTCAGGTCCTTTACATCATACCCCAAGTACAAAACGACCTTGGGTTCATGTGACATACAGAACAACCTTAGGTCCATGTAATATGCAGAATGACCTTAGGTCCATCATATGCAAAACAACCTCAGGTCCAATTTACATATTGAATGACCTTGGGTCCATTGCACACTGAACAACCTTAGCCCCAATACTCACAGAACGACCTTAGGTCTAATATTTATACACATTTATTGTGTGCACACATTTAGATCTATGATCATATTCATTCTTATATCCAGAACAACCTTAGGTCCATATCTTTTCCTTATTCCGAACAGCCTTAGGCCCAATTCACATTCTTATTGAATATACTGAACAGCCTTAGGCCCATTTTATACTCATATATCAATAGCATTGTATATCTTATTCCAAATTGAGTGATTAGAACGCTCGTTCATATTATCACTTTAAAGGTTTAGAACTTTACCACATAGGCATTGTTTAGAAAGTAATGTGTATACAAAATATCTTCGCTAAGATATTACTCACTGTGTTTCGGTGCTTGATTCATCCTTGTACTTGACCCAAGAGGCTTCAACCCTCCAAACTTTAGCTAGTGCTTGAGCTAATTATTCCAATTCTTGAATTCTTTAGCAAAAGCTTCAAGAATGACTCATTTCTCTCTCTAAATTCGGTACACTCTCTCTCCCTAGAGTGTAATCTCAGCCAAGTTGGAAGAAAATGAGCTCAAAGGAAATAACTTAAGTGCATATAGGCCTATATATAGACTTGCCTAATCATGTTGATTAGGGCTAAGTAATTGTGCTTTAACTCAATCATATTGAATCTAATTATTTTGATCCGAATCAATTTTTAATTAAATCTCATTACAGGCTCTAAAAATCACGCTAATCGTAAAAACCCAATCAATTTCAGTTTCAATCGCCTCAACAGCCTTCAATTGATTTTTTTATAGCAGAAAATCAAACAGATTTTCTTACGGTGAACAGATACAATTTGAAAAACACATATAATCTTATAATTAGCACTCAAAATCATATCAAGCTCATAATTATAAGCATAATTAAGATCAATTAACATAACATAGAGCAGGATTATCACATTGACCATAGAGCACAAATCAAAACTTGTAAACAATAACCAAAAAGAAATCAAATCCTCACTTTGGTATGTAGTTGCATAAAACATACAAGTGTAAGCTTTTAAACTCAAACTTCCATGGAATGTTCTCACAAATGAAGAATCATACAAGAATTCAAATGGATGAAATCAAATTTCTATGAAGTTATGTCATGCATATAGACTTTAGGAGTTAATTCACTCATTGCTCACTTAAGAAACCATACATGTATTACATGAACAAACTTTCATTTAAATTGATATTCATCTTGTTTGATCTTGATAATTTATGAGCTTAATTCTTCAACTTCATAGGATTAAAGAACCAATTCTTACCTAGAGTGAGTGAATTGAGGAGGATTAGCTTCAATTCCTAACTTCTCTTTCACTTTTTCTTTTTCTCTTCTTGAGCTCAAGCTCTCCTATTCTCACTCTCTCTCTCTCTCTCTCTCTCTCTCTCTCTCTCTCTACGTGTATTGTTAGAACTCAACAATGACCACCACATACTTCTTTTACCTATGAGTAGTTTCAATATAATAATAATTTATTCCCTTTTCAATTTAATGAGTAGGTGTAAACACCCCATTTTTGACCGTCCTCAAGACTTGGACATCACCGTTTGAACACTCGGTGATCATTCTTGTTTGTGTTCGTCTTGAGTTCCCAGAGGTCTCGGCCACGCACCCTGCCTCAGGATCTCTCGACTCGACTGTTTTATGTTTGATCTTGCACCAAACACTTGTGGTTTTCCTTTGAGGGGTAGGGAATGGCTTGTTGGCCATTCCCACAAATCACCGGCCATGGCTTGAGGCCACCGGCTGGGTTTTGTTGCCATCGGCCAAATATTTGGTCGGTCGGCACTCTGGATGGTCGGTCGGCCATCTATTTTGGTCAAATTACATTTTTGGCTAGCCGACCACTGTGCATCTGCTTTTGGCAGATATTTTGTGCCAGCTGTGATAACTAGCACCCACTTTGCTCCCCTTCATACACGTGTATGGAGGGATCTCCCTCTTGACTAGCTTACTTGAGAAGCTTTGCAAGAGTGAGCTCTATAAGAGGAAGCCTCTTCTCCCTCCATTAGGGTTACAAAAAAATACAGAGGGACCTCTGAGTTAGGGTTAGTTCATAGTTGTAGCTATTCTACCTCTATATCTCTCTCTTTAGTGCATAAGTGTGTGTTTTAGTCTTACTATTGCACACAAACACATAGAGTTACACCTTCTCTTGGTTTCTGAGGGGCCAGAGAGCTGTTCTTGGTGTTCTTGAGTGGATTCAAGCTTGAAGAACCAACTGGAACATTGTTTGTGATGAGGGTCATCAAGGGTAAGAACTTCACCCTTTATACCCCATTTTTGCATAGCTTTTTAACCAATCTTGCAACTATTTTTAGACTTTGTATATAACTAATAAAAGTCTTGATTTTGAGTGCTTAACATAGTTGTTTAAGTTTGTTTTGTCGTTTGGGGGTGTTTGACCCCTCTTAGGCCTTGTTTGGCCCTATTTTTGTGCTATTTTGGTGAGCTCCGGGACCACTTTTTTGGGCCTCCTCACCACTGAAATCTTGAGGGATTTCAGTGGTGAGGATGGTGCCTTAAGGTCCTAAGAAGGAGAGGGCCACCCCCTCCTTGTTGTCCTTGAAAAGGGCCATTTTTGCCTCATGTGTGAGCATCTTGTTTAAGTGTATGGTGGCCATGCCTTAGTGGTTTTTGTGCTTATATTGCAATGTATTACCTCTATTTTTGCTTGGTTTAGACACATCATGCTTGCCTTGCATACATGTCTTGTAATGCCATATTTTTGCCTTAACATGCTTTAGGTTTTCACCCTTGTTCTAGCATAATTTCGGCCTAGCTTTGTGAAGCTTTTATGCTTGTTTTAGTATGCTAAGGGACTGTTTTTGGTCATTTGAGTCATCCATGCTTTGCTTTATATAACTACCATGCAAACTCTCTTGTATGCCTTGAGCAGTGACCCCTCTAGCATGCCATCCTTGCATCATTTCAGTAGTTTGGCACTACTTATAGCACCATTTCAGTCCTCGTGGTATGCTTGTATGCTTGCATTTGATGTCCCTTTAATGCTTTACAAGGTTGTCATCTTATGCTCCATGTATGGCCTATTTTGTATGCTTGCATGCTTAGACCACTTAGATGCCATCTAGGTGTGTCCTTAGCTTTGTTTAGGTCTGCCTTGGACCTGTTTTAAGTCCTTTTAGCCTTGTGAGGCTTGTTTACTTAGCCATGGTTTAAGCCCTCTTAGGCTTTCATTGAATCTTGGACCGTTGTTGCATGTTTAGCTTGTCTCGTTTACTTGGTTTGGCACCTTTATAACATGATTTTTAGAGCTTTCTATGCATGCTATGTGTCTATGTTTATCTTCCTTTAAATGTGCTTAAAAGTTGTCTCTTTGATGCTTAAGTGTTGGTCCATTTGCATGCATGCTTGTATGTGCATTTCGCCCCATCCTCATAGCTTTTGGCCAATGTTTTGGGCTTGTTTGAAGGCTGCCTAAATTAGTTTAACACCATCCTTTGCATATGTTGCATGCTTGCCTTATGCGTTGTTGCATATTTGGCCTTGTTCCATGCTTGATGGCATTACACTTTGCACGCTTGTTAGTTGCATCCTTGCATGTTCATTTGCATGCTCATGTTGCATACTAGCTCACATGCCTAGGTTGCATTACATTGGCATGCATGCTTTTCCTCTTGAATTGAGTATGATAGAGGTTGAGCGCATTGTTTGTTTATGTGCATTTCATCCTACATTGAAAATGCACAACTTGGTTCCTTGGGCCATCACGTATTGAAATGCGCGATTGGTGGTCCGAGAATCGAGTACCATGCCCCTTTGAGTCACAAACATGATATGGGGTATGTTGGTGCACACATTTGCTTGGAATGCATTGCCATGCCATGTTTTGTCCTCTGCTGCTGTCAAAACAGGTTCTGCAGTAAGACTTGGCCGGTCGACTACATGGAGTGCCGACCGACCAATTATTGATGGCCGAGAGCTCAACAAATGGTCAATGACCATTCGGACATGGTCGGTGGGGTTTTCACTTGGTCGGTGGTGATCCACAGTGTCTATGGAGCATACCTTGGGAGTTGTGCAATTTTTAGAGGAGCAGAGCAGGGGAAACAAAGGCAAACTTGTGCATGGTGGTGGGTTTCCGAGCAGAACCGAGCGCGCATACATTGGGCCCTCTTCCCAAGGCTACTTTTACTACTTAATTAGCTTAGTTAATTTGCTTAACTAGTTAATTGTCTGTAATATTTAGTTAGCTTGATAGTTAGTTAAATTGTATTATTCTTTCTGTCCCTCCGAGCGAGGGCAAATTTGTAATAAGTGTGGGTGCGTATGTGCATGTCCTCCAACCCCCATTTCTTTCTCCCTTTTACTTACCTGCTTTGATGGTTAGTACTAGGGCATATTTAATTTAGCATCCTTATGCTATGCATGCGTGCATCATTTATCAGTATTGCATGCACCGAGCTCGGCGCATCATACTAACTGCATAGTATTTCAAATGAAACTTGAATACATGTTATCTGTCGCATCTCACATGTCATTCATAGATTAGCCGAGCCTATTCTAGTGACATTTTGTATGAGATACATTAGCCACCTTAACATGAATTAGGATCATGCATATGATTACTAACTAGTTCACTGTTTTGGCACGGAGTACAATGTAAGTATTTATGCTTTAGCATCTCGCATGAGTGTGAATGTTAACATGATAGCATGCTTACCATGTGGCTATATGCTTATGTGATATAACTGCATGAATGCCTATGGGTGAAGGTTGGATTGTTTGAATTGGGATAATTCATCGAAATCCGTATTTTAGTCTACTCGCGAGTAGCAAAATTCAAACCATTTTCCAAACAAACGGAAATGCGATACTTTGTTCCGACTTAGTCAATTTAGTCTATACTTGTTTTTCTGTACACATCACATAGTAATTCTAGGCTAATAACCGGTATAAGAACGCATAATGTTTTCAAAACAAGATATCATGGTTAGTAGAGGCCGATCTTCGGATCGGGCGAGAGGGGGTGCTCATAGCTGACCTTCCCCAATCGTACCCAAGTTCCTGAGCCGAGGCGACTTTGGTGATGACGGACACGTGGCCTTAGGCAAATGAGTCAGGGTTTCCTAAATTCCCCCATAAAAAATATTTAGGTGGCAACTCTGTATCTGGCAAAACAGTCCATGTTTGGAACTTCTTTTCTAAAAATCTGTTTTCCAAAACGATTTGCCGAATTTGGACTCTTTGGTTCAGATTTAGAACCGTGACGATTTGAGAGTCCGAACTGTAGTGACCCACAAATGAACAAAACGGAACCCATCCTCCCGGGGCGTTCGGGGACATCTACAGTTTTTGGCGACTCTGCTGGAGAGTTAGAGAACTTGACTCGAACTCATGATATCTTGTTTTGACTACACTCATGTGTTTCTTTGCATTGCATGTGCATTGGTGCGCCTAGGACACCGTGTTTGCCATCTGCTATTCCTGAGCGATTTTCCGGAGGCTCGCTTTGAGAAGCGTGCCATAAGGCTGACCGGTTGCGGGCTCTACCAGTACGGGAACACAAACCCCGGTTTTACCGGGGCACCCTTTTGACCATTCGACCTAGTGCATATTCGGAATCCATAGTGACCAATCCAAAGCTAGGACAGGTTGCTTACCCGATTTTAGGTTGTTTGAAACTGCTGCGTGCGTAGTGAAACCCTAGCTCCTGACAAAATAGGATAAGGAAACCCTACCCCAACATAGGGGTGTTTTGGCTCTCACTTGTTTGCTATGTGCTTTTAGAGTGCATCTCTACAGGAATGCATGTATCAGTTTGCAAGTCTGGGTATCAGGCCTGAGGGCATCAGTATGTGGGGAATCAATTTAACCTAAGGGTATCAGTTTACAGGCAGAATCTTGGACAGAATTCAGTAGAGAGCACAGTTATTCGGCTTCTCATATCTGTTTTGGTGAAATCAGGCTGAGGTTCTGTCTGTTTTCTCTCTTGCTAAGTAGTCTTGGAACCATAGCTCCAGAAGGGTCTGATATCCCTCGGGTACTCCGGACCTGTGTTGTTATGTGATCAGGGGATGAACCACCTGCAGGCGGCACTCAGTTTACTCCAGATGTGGCATATGGCACACACTGTTTTGAGCATTTGTGAATGCTGGTTTTTGTACTTTCTGACTTGGGTATTGAGTCTGTCTTGTTGTATCGAGTCAAACCTGTTGAGTCTGTCTTGTTGAGTCTGCCTTGTTGTATCAAGTCAGTCCTGTCGAGTCTGTCTTGTTGTATCGAGTCAGTCCTGTTGAGTCTGTCTCGTTGTATCGAGTCAATCCTATTGAGTCTGTCTTGTTGTATCGAGTCAATCTCGCTTTGTTAGAGTCGGGTGATTCCGGGGGTGTTCCCTCGGGCATCACTGTTTTGTTTTGAGTTTGTCTTTTTGCTTTCTCTTGAGTCTGTTTCTGCCGTGGAGCCAGTTGTAACCGGGAAATCTGAATGAAACAGCTGTGGCTGTCATGTTTTGTACTTATTGCTGCTTTGAGCCAGTTATGCCAACAGATCTGAATGAAAAAGCAATAATTCTCACACTCTTGTGTTTGCTTCTGCAGTGTGCCTGTTGTGCCAGAAATTCTAAATGAGATGGCGGTGTTTGACTAGAAGTTGTGTCTTTTCTATTCCTTGAATTCATTGCATCGACCTAAGTTTTCCAAAACTTTTTTCGAAACATTGTGATAAAAACGAAGAGGAAGGAATTCCTCGGGTTTTGCAAAATTTGATCAATTGAGAGAAAGAGAGGCATGCTAAGCCCTTAATGATCGAGATCATGCTTGTTAATGTGAGTACTGAGAAGGATCCTGACTTGATCCAGATTGGTTCTACATTGTCTTCAGCGTGAGCGATTTGTCGCTTTCTTAAAAGATTTCAAAAACTGTTTTGCGCAATCTTGCGAAGACCTGTGTGGAATCACTCTTGAGATTGTGCAGCCTAGGATTGCTCTCAGCCTCAAGACTCGACCCCTCATTATCAAACCTTGGACTTAAATTCAAAATGTTCAATGGTCAACTACAACATGAGACCTGTGTGGCCAGATTCAAAGCAGCCCTCGAACAAGAGGCAAGAAAGTCAGATCAAGAAGACCAGATGTCATCAAAAGAAGCTTGCAAAGCTAGATCAGAAGTATCCCTGGAACTAGGGGCAAAGAATTTCAAATGTGCTCGAAGAGCCGAAGATGGATCATTCCACAAATCAAAGGAGGTCGGCAAGAATACCAAATCCCAGAAGGGAGGAAAGAAGACAGTTTCTGCTGAAGAACAACTGAGTTCCTATCCGCAACACTAGGGGCAAAATCAGTCCCTTGTTGGATGGACTCCTGCATCGTCAGCGAACAGCAGCCATTCTCCTGGATTCAAATGACTTCAGGATCCTAAAACCATTTGACATGGACAAAGCTACACTTTTACCCTTGAGAGGCTCGCTGGGCCGAAAACCTGGAAGGGCAACCCAGGCAAAAGTTAGAGCAAGAAAAAGAACAAAAAAAAAAGAGAAAAAAAATGCAAAGAATGAAAAAAAAGAAGAAAAATAAAGAAAATGAAAAGAAAAAATGAAAAGAATTGAAAAGAAAAGAAGAAAAACATAGCTCGCAAGGTTGAAAACCCGAAATGGCGGCCTTGGCAAAAGTTAGAGCGCAAAAGGAGAGGTTAATACACGAGTGTACCTTAACCGGAACTACGTAAGGCTTGATTCCCATGTTTGGGATACGTAGGCAACTTCATCTTGAAGTCTAGCCCCCAACGCTTTCATAGCGACTAAGTCCATGCCATGGTTTTAATCATCCTTGATTCCCATGTTTGGGATACGTAGGCAACTTCATTCTAAAGTCTAGCCGTAAAACACTTCAAATTCAACGGTGTCCATGTAATGCTTCTGACCATCTTCGTCTTCTCTATATCCGAGAGTTTAGTTGCGATCATCACTAATGAGGACTGACTACAGTATGCTGTGACGTTATCCAAACAAGGGGCAACTTTCCGTTGCCATGAGTCGCCATTCAAACAAGGGGCAACTTTCCGTTGCCATGCAACTCTCTTCAGGCAAGGGGCAATTTTCCATTGCCTCCGATCCAAGGTTGTGCATCTCGAGAGTAAGTTCCGTGCTCGTTGAGCAGTAACCATTCGCAAAGTTAGTTTTTGAGAATTTTTTTTACTGAGGTTGACTGATTCTCTCAAAAATTATTCCATTTTTCTAAAAAACTGGACCATTTCTTGGACCCAAAAAAGGAAAATTTTCAGTGCTCATAGCCTGAATTGCATGATTTTAAATCAGAAAATTGAACAAGCATGTTAATCTAACTCTCATTTTGGTCAAAATTATTTTAGTAGAAAGCCAAAAACAAAAAATAGTCAAAATGATGAAATAGGGGCACAATTGAGTCAGGTGTTCTATCTTTTCCCCGTCGTCAGCTACTTGCCAGAAAGGCACTATATCTGCCGGAAAAAGGGCACCACTGAAGTTAACAACAAAAAGGCTGAAAGCTCTCTCACCCTCCGAGCAGCGAGGTATCAAGCCAAGTGCGAAGCACGAACCAGAATGGGACAAGATATTCCACTCCCTTATCTGGACAGATCTGATCACGTCCAAACTCCCCAGCAGAGCATCATCAACCGATGTTAGCTGCAGATTTGCTACACACCCATTTGTAGCGCAGCCCCTCTGTGAGAGAAACTCATTGTTGTGAACAAGAATGAGAATCTGGTAGAATACAAGAGGCAAGAGCCCACAATTTCTAGCTTATCCATCAACCACCCAGGAGAGGGATAAAAAATGAGAGATTGAAGAATAGAGAGATGTGCGCTGTGAGAAAAAGTGAGAAAAAGGGCTTTTTCAGAAAAACAGAGCCTAAGGGCCGAGTGTTGTGAGAATCACAAATGAGAAAAAGGGTGGGAAATAATACCCGAAAAAAAAACTGGCTCCTCGCGTGCTGAGAAGTCCCTCGTTTTTATAACGCGTCTGTGTGTCGTGTCTTTTGTTTTGTTTGCCTTAACTCTTGCTTTGAGTCGGTTCCGCGCGTGTCTCATTGTGTTTAGGTTGTTTACCTTTTATTTTTCGTTGTTGAGTCTTTTTCACTGTGTTCAGTCGTAGGCTCAATACCCGGTTGAAAGCCCTTTTTCTTAAATCATCTTGTGCTCAGAGTGCTGTGCCATTCTCCACATTTGTGCAAAACAGGAATTTGTTCTTTCTTAAAACCGCAGGGTTCAATCTAGGTCATGCAAGAACAGTAAAACAAGGACCTATTTGAAGCTATATGGGTTCCAGACTACAAAGCAAAAGAAAAGAGGGAAAACCGAAGCATCTGAGTGTGTTTCACCTTCAGCAAATTCCGTGATTGTACTCCGGATGTACCTCTTCAGGCCTTGTTAGTGCTCCGAAGAATGAGTGTGGCTCTACTCCAAGCTTAAGCCTGCTTCAAGTCAGAATGGCAATTAAAACAGCAGCAGATGTTATCTCTCACCAATATAAACAGGGTGTACCCTTTTCAAGCGGAGTGTGTTACAAACCCCTCCGAGAGGTAAATCGGAGGTCGCGTTTGGATTTGGTCTCGTTAAGGCTTGTATTTCCTTATTCGGCATTTTGTTTCAAACGCGCTTTTGAAGTTGCACATTCGTCGCATCGTTATGCACACCATTTCTCGCATTGTTACACACACCATTCGTTGCATTGTTATGAACATCTATCTAGCATTGTTATGCACCATTACACCTGCATTGTTATGCACATTATATTTGCATTGTCATGCACCTCTTCACTTGCGTAGTCACGCACATTTCACTTGCATTGTTATGCACGCCTTTTTCCGCCTTTCTAAAACATCGGGATACGTCCCTATATTTCTCTACCTCTCTAAAACACCAGGATACGTCTCTATCTTTTTATCTTTCCGAAACACCGGGATACGTCCCGATGTTTTTCCCTTCTTTCCGAAACACCGGGATACGTCCCTATGTTTCTATCCCTTTTCCGAAACACTGGGATACGTCCTTACGTTTCTCTCTCTTTCCGAAACACCGGGATACGTTCCTATGTTTCTCCCTCCTTTTCGAAACACCGGGATATGTCCCTACGTTTCCCTTCGTCCCTAACCACCGGGATACGTCCCTAACCATCGGGATACGTCCCTGAACATCGGGATATGTCCCTGAACACCGGGATACGTCCCTATGTTTCTCCCTCTCTGGTTAAGAGCATTTGGAACACATTCCAATGCTTGAACCATTCCGAAATACCGGGATACGTCCCTATGTTTCTTCCTCTCTGGTTAAGAGCATTTAAAACACGTTCCAATGCTTGAACCACTCCGAAACACTGGGATATGTCCCTATGTTTCTCCCTGCCCCCTTTCCTCACACGATTTCAGCGTGTTTGGACTTCACCTTAGGTTGCATTGTCATGCACACATCACACGCGTTGTCACTTGCATTGTTTTGCATTTTAAACCCGCTTGGTCTAGCGAGACCTTAAACACGTACGGTCTGGCGAGACCTTAAACCCACTTGGTCTGGCGAGACCTTAAACACGTACGGTCTGGCGAGACCTTAAACCCGCTTGGTCTGGCGAGACCTTAAACACGTACGGTCTGGCGAGACCTTAAACCCGCTCAGTCTGGCGAGACCTTAAACGCGCTCGGTCTAGGAGACCTTAAATCCTCTAAAGATGCACGACCTTTGGTTTTTGCATGCATACATACGTCGTAACAAGCACAACTTGCATTGATGTGCACTACTCACATGCATTATCATGCATCTCAAGCGACACGCGTTCTCGCGCATTCGAGTCCACATGCATTATCATGCATCTCAAGCAACACGCGTTGTCGCGCATTCGAGTCCACACGCATCACCATGCATTTCAAGCGACGCGCGTCGTCGCATATTCGAGTTCACATGCATTTCAAAAACAGCGCGTTGTCACGCATTCCAAGATCATTTGCATTGTCATGCATCTCAAAAGCCGCGCATTGTCGCGCGTTTTAAAATCATGCAACATCATGCATTTGCATTTCAAAAAAAAAGAGAAAACAACAAAAACAACATGCATCATTTGCATTTCAAAAACAAAACAAAAACAAAAACATGCATTATCATGCATTTTCCCTTCATCATGCATTGTTGTGCATTCAAAAAACAAAACAAAAAACAAACATGCATATGTCATGCATTTCACTGTAAATAGTGCATATGTCATGCATCATTGTAAATAATGCATATGTCATGCATTTCACTGTAAATATTGCATATGTCATGCATTTTACTATAAATATTCCATCCATTGCATATTTGTAATAAGCACGGATCTGAGACTTTTGTGTACGCGCCTATTCCACTGCTGGTATTGTGGTTTGAGGGTTACGGCACCGTTTCTGTGTTAGACGCGGTTTGCATGTGTACATGCCTTTCCTAGGCAAGATATGTTTCGGTCGCGCACCATATCCACTGTATATACTGCATTGTAATGCAGTTCAATTGTATCCAACATTAGGATCATAATCTTTTCTGAGCAGAGCATGCCTCACTTATGTCATTCCACCCAATTACTTGTTCCTGTGTCCGTCTACATCACTCATAGTTCTACATGTGTACGCGTCTGTTCCACTGCTGGTATTGTGGTTTGAGGGTTGCGGCACATTTTCTATGGTAGACGGACTTTGCATCTCCATAAATTTTATGATATTTGTGTGGTTTTGAACTGAACCGCTCATGATTGGATCATGATTCAATTGCATTGCATATCGTTTGCATTGTTTATACATAGTTTTGTATGTTTTGCATATTATTTGCATTGTTTTTACATTTATTTTGTAATTTTGCATATCATTTGCATTACATTAAATTCAATTGCATATCATCACACTGTTTGTGCACCCCTTGGTCTAAGGAGACCTTAAATCCTACATTCGTGTTGTCGCGCAGCTTTCGATTGCATTGTTATGCATATTGCTAACGACATTGCACCTGTTGAGTTTTCTTTCTCTTTTAGGCATGATATTGTATATACGGTTCATTTGAAGTTGGTGCAACCAGACGAGCCGCACAGGTATTGTATCCTCCTAGTGAGACGTATCGAGAATTGCATAATTCTCTTGCACCCTCTCTACATTGTAGTGTAGTTTGGTTTGTGCTAGCTTAAAACTGTTGCATTGTATGTGCTTCGTTACAGTTTTCTTTCTATGATCATAAGTTATGCTCGGCTTCTTGCATTTTCAGTTGCATTTCGCCCCTGCCTTCGGGCGCATATCTTTATTGTCTTGCATGTTTGTCTAAGTCTTCGGCCTTATCAAAAATGGGTCGTCTCTGGGCTTTGACACTCACTCCCGTCATCCTTATAACTTTCGAGTTCTGTCAAAGAGGGGCAACTGTAGACACCCCATTTTTGACCGTCCTCAAGACTTGGACATCACCGTTTGAACACTCGGTGATCATCCTTGTTTGTGTTCGTCTTGAGTTCCCGGAGGTCTCTGCCATGCACCCTGCCTCAGGATCTCTCGACTCGACTGTTTTGTGTTTGGTCTTGCGCCAAACACTTGTGTTTTGCCTTTGAGGGGCAGGGAATGGCTTGTTGGCCATTCCCACATATCACCGGCCATGGTTTGAGGCCACCGGCTGGGTTTTGTTACCATCGGCCAAATATTTGGTCGGTCAGCACTCTGGATGGTCGGTCGGCCATCTATTTTGGTCAAATTACATTTTTGGCTGGCCGACCACTGTGCATTTGCTTTTGGCAGATATTTTGTGCCAGCTGTGATAGTTGGCACCCATTTTGCTCCCCTCCATACACGTGTATGGAGGGATCTCCCTCTTGACTAGCTTACTTGAGAAGCTTTGCAAGAGTGAGCTCTATAAGAGGGAGCCTCTTCTCCCTCCATTAGGGTTACAAAAAAATACAGAGGGAGCTCTGAGTTAGGGTTAGTTCATAGTTGTAGCTATTCTATCTCTATATCTCCCTCTTTAGTGCATAAGTGTGTGTTTTAGTCTTACTATTGCACACAAACACATAGAGTTACACCTTCTCTTAGTTTCTGAGGGGCCAGAGAGCTATTCTTGGTGTTCTTGAGTGGATTCAAGCTTGAAGAACCAACTGGAACATTGTTTGTGAAGAGGGTCATCAAGGGTAAGAACTTCACCCTTTATTCCCTATTTTTGCATAGCTTTTTAACCAATCTTGCAACTATTTTTAGACTTTGTATATAACTAATAAAAGTCTTGATTTTGAGTTCTTAACATAGTTGTTTAAGGTTGCTTTGTCGTTTGGGGGTGTTTGACCCCTCTTAGGCCTTGTTTGGCCCTATTTTTGTGCTATTTTAGTGAGCTTCGGAACCACTTTGTTTGGGCCTCCTCACCACTGAAATCTTGAGGGATTTCAGTGGTGAGGATGGTGCCTTAAGGTCCTAAGAAGGAGAGGGCCACCCCCCTCCTTGTTGTCCTTGAAAAGGGCCATTTTTGCCTCATGTGTGAGCATCTTGTTTAAGTGTATGGTGGCCATGCCTTAGCGGTTTTTGTGCTTATATTGCCATGTATTACCTCTTTTTTTGCTTGGTTTAGACACATCATGCTTGCCTTGCATACATGTCTTGTAATGTCATATTTTTGCCTTAACATGCCTTAGGTTTTAACCCTTGTTCTAGCATGATTTCGGCCTAACTTTGTGAAGCTTTTATGCTTGTTTTAGTATGCTAAGGGACTGTTTTTGGTCATTTGAGTCATCCATGCTTTGCTTTGTATAACTACCATGCAAACTCTCTTGTATGCCTTGAGCAGTGACCCCTCTAGCATGCCATCCTTGCATCATTTCAGTAGTTTGGCACTACTTATAGCACCATTTCAGTCCTCATGGTATGCTTGTATGCTTGCATTTGATGTCCCTTTAATGCTTTACAAGGTTGTCATCTTATGCTCCATGTGTGGCCTCTTTTGTATGCTTGTATGCTTAGACCACTTAGATGCCATCTAGGTGTGTCCTTAGCTTTGTTTAGGTCTGCCTTGGACCTGTTTTAAGTCCTTTTAGCCTTGTGAGGCTTGTTTGACTTAGCCATGGTTTAAGCCCTCTTAGGCTTTCCTTGAATCTTGGACCGTTGTTGCATGTTTAGCTTGTCTCGTTTACTTGGTTTGGCACCTTTATAACATGATTTTCAGAGCTTTCTATGTATGCTATGTGTCCATGTTTATCTTCCTTTAAATGTGCTTAAAAGTTGTCTCTTTGATGCTTAAGTGTTGGTCCATTTGCATGCATGCTTGTATGTGCATTTGGCCCTATCCTCATAGCTTTTGGCCAATGTTTTGGGCTTGTTTGAAGGCTGCCTAAATTATTTTAAGACCATCCTTTGCATATGTTACATGCTTGCCTTATGCGTTGTTACATATTTGGCCTTGTTCTATGCTTGATGGCATTACACTTTGCATGCCTGTTAGTTGCATCCTTGCATGTTCATTTGCATGCTCATGTTGCATACTAGCTCACGTGCCTAGGTTGCATTGCATTGGCATGCATGCTTTTCCTCTTGAATTGAGTATGATAGAGGTTGAGCGCATTGTTTGTTTATGTGTATTTCATTCTACATTGAAAATGCACAACTTGGTTCCTTGGGCCATCACATATTGAAATGCGCGATTGGTGGTCCGAGAATCGAGTACCATGCCCCTTTGAGTCACAAACATGATATGGGGTATGTTGGTGCACACATTTGCTTGGAATGCATTGCCATGCCATGTTTTGTTCTCTGTTGCTGTCAAAACAAGTTCTGCAGGAAGACTTGGCCGGTCGACTACATGGAGTGTCGACCGACCAATTATTGATGACCGAGAGCTCAACAAATGGTCAATGACCATCCGGACATGGTCGGTGGGGTTTCCATTTGGTCGGTGGTGATCCACAGTGTCCATAAAGCATACCTTGGGAGTTGTGTAATTTTCAGAGGAGCAGAGTAGGGGAAACAGAGGCAAACTTGTACATGGTGGTGGATTTTCGAGCGGAACTGAGAGCGCATACATTGGGCCCTCTTCCCGAGGCTGCTTTTATTGCTTAATTAGCTTAGTTAATTTGCTTAACTAGTTAATTGTCTGTAATATTTAGTTAGCTTGATAGTTAGTTAAATTGTATTATTCTTTCGGTCCCTCCGAGCGAGGGCAAATTTGTAATAAGTGTGGGTGCTTATGTGCATGTCCTCTAACCCCTATTTCTTTCTCCCTTTTACTTACCTGCTTTGATGGTTAGTACTAGGGCATACTTAATTTAGCATCCTTATGCTATGCATGCGTGCATCATTTATCAGTATTACATGCACCGGGCTCGGCGCATCATACTAACTGCATAGTATTTCAAATGAAACTTGAATACATGTTATCTGTCGCATCTCACATGCCATTCATAGATTAGCCGAGCTTATTCTAGTGACATTTTGTATGAGATACATTAGCCACCTTAACATGAATTAAGATCATGCATATGATTACTAACTAGTTCACTGTTTTGGCACGGAGTACGATATAAGTATTTATGCTTTAGCATCTCGCATGAGTGTGAATGTTAACATGATACCATGCTTATCATGTGGCTATATGCTTATGTGATATAACTGCATGAATGCCTGTGGGTGAAGGTTGGATTGTTTGAATTAGGATAATTCATCGAAATTCGTATTTTAGTCTACTTGCGAGTAGCAAAATTCAAACCATTTTCCAAACAAACGGAAATACGATGCTTTGTTCCGACTTAGGCAATTTAGTCTATACTTGTTTTGCTGTACGCATCACATAGTAATTCTAGGCTAATAACCGGTATAAGAACGCATAATGTTTTCAAAACAAGATATCATGGTTAGTAGAGGCCGATCTTCGGATCGGGCGAGAGGGGGTACTCATAGCTGACCTTCCCCAATCGTACCCAAGTTCCCGAGCCGAGGCAACTTTAATGATGACGGACACGTGGCCTTAGGCAAACGAGTCAGGGTTTCCTAAATTTCCCCATAAAAAATATTTAGGTGGCGACTCTGTATCTGGCAAAGCAGTCCATGTTTGGCACTTCTTTTCTAAAAATCTGTTTTCCAAAACGATTTGCCGGATTTGGACTATTTGGTTCAGATTTAGAACCGTGACGATTTGAAAATCCGAACTGTAGTGACCCACAAACGAACAAAACGAGACCCATCCTCCCGGGGCGTTCGGGGATGTCTACAGTAGGGTTAAGGCTTAATTAATCTCTAATTAATTTTACACATTGAGAAATATAGGTTTAATCAATTAAATCAAACTCACTTAAATAAAATTAGGCCTTATCATATTATGATCTCAAGTACACTAGATTAAATTATACTAATGTGAATTAGGCTCTAATTCCTCTCCAAATTTCTTAATTCAACTTGTTAAAATTAACAAATCAAACAGGTTTAATATGCACTCTAACTTATCTATCCACAATAACATCCACAATAACATAAATAAAATAATCACATGGCATAACAATAACACTTAATACCACACAATCACATAATTAACAGTAAGTGCATAATCAATTTAATCAATTTACTTAATTAAGGAGGTGGTTATCACAGTATGTAAATGAACTACTGGTGCAAACCCCTTAAGTTCTTAAATAACTTCTAACACCTAAGTCTCAAAGGCAGAATTACCTTGAGGAACATGCAGGGGTTGTGGTTATCTATAAGGTTGTCGGGGTCGGTAAGATTGTGGTGGTCGGTAGGAAAATTGGTTGGCAAAATTATTAAAATTCTGCCTTGGTGGTGGAGGATTGTAAAAAGTGCCTTGTGAAGGAGGTCTCCATGAAAAATTAGGGTGATTTCTCCATCCCAAATTGTATGTGTTGGAATAAGGGTCATTACCCAGGTTGGAGAATCTTTGAGCCGCATTCACATGCTCTTGGACTAATTTCAGAAATTGTGATGCCGAAGGGCACTCACTTAAGTCATTAACCGAGCTCACACAAATAACACATGCCTTGCGAAATTGAGGTTGATCTTGCTATGTAGAGGCATGTCCCGCAACTAATAATTAGTCCATTTTTTAGGACAATGCTTCTACTTGTTAGGCTAACTCTAGGTTTTGCCCTACCTCATAAATGCCCCCTCTTTTTGGGGCTCCAATACTGGTTGCCGGACTTGCCGGGCTGCAGAGGCATAATGAAGGGAATTATCACTTAAGTTCTCAAATAATTGCCATGCCTCGGCGTCATTTTTGGACATGAATGTCCTACTACAAGAAAAATCCACCATTTGGCGGTGAGGCTCAATTAAGCCATAGTAAAAGTTCTGCACAAGTTGCTAATCAGGCAATTAGTGGTAGGGACACTGTTGAAGAAGGTCACGAAGTCTTTCCCATGTTTCATGAAATTGTTCGCCATCAATTTGACCAAAATTGGTGATGGCTCGCCTGAGTTGGTTGGTCTTACCAATGAGAAAGTATTTCTCTAAAAACTTCTACTGTAATTGGTCACAAGTTGTGATAGAATTAGCAGTAGGGAGTTCAGTCAGTGTTTGGCTTTGTTCTTTAGTGAAAAGGGGAATAATCGTAACATTAAGGCCTCATTGGTGAAATTTTGGATCCTCACTGTAGAGAAAATTTCTAGAAATTCATGTAGATGTTTGTAAGGGTCATCATGAGCTAGTCCATGGAATGATGGGAGCATTTGAATAGTGCTAGACTTAATCTCATAATGAGCAGCAGTGGTGTCCGGCAACTGAATGCATGATGGTGATGCATATGCAGTGGGTGTGAAGTAATCCTTAAGGGTCCGGTTAGGGCCATTTACGCCATTCGGGTTAGCCATCTCAATTGGTTCAAGGTATGGGTATGGATATTCAAGCCTAGGAACACGGAAAGAGACTCTAAGTTTCCTAAGAGTCTTTTCTAGTTCAAGGTCCAAATTCCACAATTCAGGGCGACAAGAACGGCGCTCGTGCATATACCACTCACACATACACACTAAGTTCCAACTCTGTGCACTAAGTTATGAAAGCAAAATACCAAAGAAGAAAATACTCACAGCAATTTAACGAAAACGCTTTACTCGTCTTGTGGGTGCTTGACGTGTAGACGTTGTCCCCAATTTCCACTTAAGCTCCTTAGTTGTAGCACTTTGGTGCTTTGCTTGCGAGTATTTACTTTAGCTTTTTTTTTTTTTTAAATACTTTGGTACTGTGGTTTGTTTTTAAAGCTCAGTTGCGCTCTGCTCGCACTTCGATGATAGCTTCACTTGCAAACACTCTGCACACTTAGCAACATTAAAATATAAAATTCTAAATTAAAAATTAAAATAGGAATGTAACTTTAAATTGCTTAATTTTGCCAGAAGTCCCCGACAACGGCGCCAAAATTTGATGGGTCATTTCACACACTAAATATAAACACTAAACTATACCAAATTCTTTTAGAATAATAGTAAGTCCACATATCGATCTATTGGGACAATTGTGAAATTAAACTAATTTAATTGCTAAATTTCTAAATTAATTTTGATTAAAAAAATTGAGAGATATTATGACTAAACAAGAATTAAATTGATAATTAAACGTAGGGTTTGAAATATTGATTTTTGGAGAGAATTCTAGGGCAAATAATTCAACTAACCACATAAATGAGATTTAACATCGGCTATCAATTGCAATCCGGTTTGAAATACCCAATATTTCACAACTATAAGTTTGAAATATTGATCAAGAGAGTTGTTGTATTCAACATACAAGCATGAATCATCCCGAGTAGCACGGGTCATTTGCACTAAACTATGGTAACAACACGACTCGTCTCTCGTAGCATGACTCGTCTTGTACTTTGAACACAAACACAAAGAAAACTAATGTGTGGAAAGCATTAAACAATCACATAGAGTAAAATACTTGAAGAGATGATAAGAACAATTATTATAAACTTCTAAATCATCCATACATTTATTCAAACCGTTTCACAATCAAAACTTAAGAAAAATCCCTTTACATGGCTAAGGTTTCATCAAAACCTTAGAAAAAAAGAACCTAACCACTCATGGAGGAGTGGGAAGAGGTGGAAGAGATGAAAGAGATAGAAGCCCCCATGAAAGTTGCCTTTGAAGTTTGAGAATCCCCCTCTTGAAACCCTAGCCTCCCTTTTCCTTCAAATAACTTTCGAACCCTTTGAGCAGCCTATTTTCTTCCTTTTATTCCCAGCAGAATAGACTGAATTTTTCACGCATGTAACCCTAAGTGGGTCGCTCGAGCGCCCATGTGGGCCACTCGAGTAGTGATGGGCCGTACATGTGGTGAGGTAGCTGGCTCGAATTTTTCGCTTCTCACACGGAGAATTTACTTTCGCGCCCTTTTTTATTCAATTTGCGTATTTCTTGCCAAATCTGCACAAGTGCACAAAACACATCATCTTCACTAAATAAACAAAATTAAAAGACTATGAATGTAACTTAAGCGACCTCAGTGTGATACCTTTCGGCCTATATCAGGTCACACCCTTTATAATGAAGAAGCACCATAAAAATTGCATCCTTTCATTCAAATGGAGTCCATTTCCATTCACTTCTAAATTTTTTCCAACGTACACAAGAAGTTAATTTTGAACAAACTTTTAATCAGAACTGTGGTAGAACGGAAAATATGCTCTTTCTTGCCCATGATGTTAGTGAGGATCGTTACACTCTGTCTACATGTACAACACAAAAGACACTTGAGTTCAGATAGGGTTCTACTAGGTAAGTACTCCGATGAATAAGTTGACAACTTTAGAGAGTTCCTGATATCCTGTGAAGTATTTGGATATTGCATACCTTTTGTGAGTACTAACTTCCTATTTATAGAATTTCATTTCCCTCTTTAGAGGTGATGTACAACTGTGTGTGGGGAATTCCTTGGGGCTTTGGAACATGTTTCTCTCAACTTTTCATGCTTTCTTTACCACTGTTGGAAAAGATGCTTCCTTTACCACTGTTAGAGCACTCCATGACGGTGTCAAACTCTCTTTATTTGCTCCTCAGCAGACGATGGACTAACTTTAGTCTTGGCATTTGGTCCGTTGCATTCCTACTCGGCATCACGTATTTGATCATCTCGACTCTCACAAGAGCTAAACATAAGTCGAGTTCAATCCTTTTATATATCCAACAACATTGCTACATGTAATTTTACCAAGTAATTTGTATTAGGCATTGACACAACCCAAAGTTTGTTTAAAACGATTTAATATAATCATTTGTCTTGACAGATTTATTTTGGTGTCAAAACACTATATACTTTTTCATGCAATTTGGACTAATTATTGGCACGTGGCACACTACAATCGAGCCGCCCTTTCTAATTTTAATCTAATCCTCATCAAATCTCTTTGTTTTTCTTGTTTGTTTTTGTTAGCATTTAATATAATTTTTTTCTTGACCATTTTTGAAAAATTCATAGGAAAACTTTGGAAATCAAACTGGCCTTTGGATATTATATTTGGAAGCCATAGAAGACAATAAGCTCAGGACCCATCTTTCACAAATTTAGTTGCTTTTATAAATCTAATCCTTATTATTAATATGCTTCCAAACATCGCCTTAGATTATGTTTATAGTTTTTCCTTCTTTTTTTTTTTTTTAATTTTTAATATTGTTACCGGGAATTTCAAATTTGGCTGCCACATTGATTTTCTTTATTTTTTTCCTTTTCAATTATCAGTATGTTTTCGAATGATGATTATAGGGTTATTTTTCAATGAAATAATCTATTTCAGTATATTTTAATCAAAAAATTATCATATTGTTCTTTGTGTATAAACTAATGTTGCCTTCTTATGTGGAATTATTGAATTTGTACTTCAAATAATGAAACATTTTACTAAAGAAGGTTAAGATAAAAGAAAATGATTCACAAATATAATTTTTATGAAAAAAAAAATCCATTCAAAATGATGTGATTGTGATTATTTTTTACTCATAATTTCTTGAACTTCATTGAATTTTAAATTTATTTAATTATTAATTTTCATGATATTATCGTTATTTCAACTTCTTAGTTTTAAATATCAACGAATATATACTGTATTGGTCAACACATATGAGTTTTTGTCTTTCTGATACTAATACATCTCTATACATTGATTGGAATGAAAATCATAATATGCTTATTGGATAATTTTCAATATATGTCAATTCATTACTGATTCACAAACTATATGGCCGTGATTATAAATCTTTTATTTTAGTTGATAATATTAAAAAATTATCGACCGTGAATTGATTCCCGAAAAATATCACTCAATACTTTCAATACAACTACACTGCAACCGATACTCAGGCCTCGTTTGGCAGCCGAACTTTTTAGCTAAAAAGTCAAAAAGTTACTAAATTAGCCAAAAAACCAACAATCCATACCAAAAAGTCAAAGATTCTCTTTTCTCTCTACTTTTTACACATCTTTTTGTAAAAAGTCAAAAAACCATCCCAAACGTACTAGTTTTTTTTAGCTCATATTTTAACCAAATAATCAAAAAATTATTATATTAGTCTGTTTCCAAACGGGGCCTCATACAACTTACAATACTATTATTTAAAATTATGCTCGTGTGAGTCTCATCCTTTGGTTGACTCACATCCTTTAGTGACTATATAAACTATTTTCTTTCTTTTATTTTCCCTCTCATGCCTACAATTTCTAACTAACCAACCATGGAAACCTCACAATCTCTTGCCATTGAAAGCTTCTCATACAGTTGGCTAACAAATAGAAAATTTTCTCTTGATAGCCTCAGTGAATCCCTCATACCATCTCTAGACGCCTCCGATGAAGCCGTCTCTGAAGAAGCCAAGTACAAAATTTTAAGTTCAAAGAGGTCCTTAGAAGAATCCCACAACTTCAACTTTGATATTCCCATCTCTAAATCTCTCTCTCTTGTCCACGCAGATGAAATTTTCTATCAAGGTCACATCTTGCCAAGGTATAGCGATGACCAATCAAAAAAGGATGATTTCAATGCCTTAAACTCAAATTCAGTTCTCTCAATACCAATTTCTTCAAGAAATGTTTGTGCAGCCGATAGAATCCACTGTCGGGTTCTCAAAAAATGGCGAAAAACATCTAAGCGAATCGTGCAGAAGTGTCTTGGGTTTTTCAGGCCTTTGTGCTTGAAAGTGGGATTCTCAAGAAGAAGTATTAGAGTTGATGATATTGACATGAACGTGTGGGAAGAAGAAGTGAAAGCATCTTCCCCACGAAGTACAGCAACCTCTGTGGGAAATTGGTATATTTTTTGTTTTCTGCTTTACATTCTCAAAAACAGGGAAAAAAAATTCCATAACTGTTGTGGAAAAAATTTCTGAAAACACTATTTTTTTGTGTGAAGCATTTCTGTTTTCACACAAAAAATAAAAACAATATGGGTTTTTCAACTTGTCACAGTTTTTTTTATTATTTTTAAATATAGTTTTGGAAACATGAAAAAAAAGAATATAAAAAAAGAAAACAATACCAAACATTTAAACTAGAATTGCTGATGCTTATAGGGGGCTGCGAAAAGCGAAGAGTTGGAGCAATTCAACTATGGAGTCTGCGGGGCCAAGTCCATTTTACTCTGCAGGTGATTGGAGTGTTGATAGCTCAATTGATGAGGCAATTCTTCACTGCAAAAGATCTTTTGGTATGTTCATTCTTTCTTCTTCTTTCTTTTTTCTTTTTTCAAATTATTTGATCATTAGAAAAAAATTTGTAGAGTTTTGCTCTGATCACCTTCTTTTTCTTTTCTTTTTTTGCTTTAATTTTCAGAAAAATGAGAGGCTTTATATTACTGAGGAGGAGAATAGGAGAAAGATGAGTATTACAAGAACCTTTATTTTATTTTGTTTTTTTGGGGCCAATTTCTCTCCCCTCTTTCCTTTTGGTTGTATATGTAATTTTTTGTCTTTTGAACTAAGACAAACTTTTAGAATCTGAACTGTGGTAATTGTGATGGAATGAATATAAAATATTTGTATATATTAGTCTTCTTGTTTTTGTAAAGATCTCTCTCTCTCTCTCTCTCAATTCTTTTAAGATTTGTGTTTGTGCAAGGTCTCTAAAATGGAATAGTGTTCACTTGTTGACAACTTCAAGAGCTAAGATTGCGGATGATTTAATCATTTAATGTTGGATAGTGTAAATTATACTAACCATTCAACTGCGTACTAATTAGGTATATGGGTATTTTGACATCTTTTTGAATTCTAAAGTAAGGAGATTTGGGTATTTTCTCATTTGTAACCTATAACCCTAATACTCGTATATAATTGGAGAGCAACTATGTCTATATCTCATTTTATAACTTTTTTTTGATCGTACTGAGACAACTATTAATTCTCATGTACATCTTGTTCTTGTGTGTGCTTGTGATTCACATTCTTTATTTATTATTCTTCTCTATTTTTCGTGTCTCGCTGATCTTAATTAGTAGATTTTGCAATTCCTAACATTTAATCCTTTCAAGTTTATTTGCTCTTGCTTCTCATGATTGTACATTGTTGGGCAAGAAATGAAAGACAAAAATCCGTTGAAATAGAATGTTGAAATTCAAGGGCCCTCACATGTTCTCATTTTCTCTTTTTGTTCTTTTGTGGCTACATTGTGTTCATTCTTTGAAGCAACCAACTCGGTTTTGATTCCGGTCCACCAAGTGTGAAATTTCACATAGTTGTATGGAATGGTCTTTATAGTAAATTTGAGTATACAGTAAAGATACAAAACATTTCACAACAATCAATCTGATCTCAATCTGTTTGGGACACTTCAACGCATAATTTATCTTGCATTTCGAGGTTGCTTCTATTTTCTTCTCCAATTAATTTGTTGCATTAGATAAAACTTAGGAAATAGCAATCATAACTGGAAAGCAATTTTTTTAATTTCTTGGACAAATATGAATTCTAAACATCTGAAAAATAATTTTTTTAGGCAGTCAAAATATAAATCATCAAGTTCTAGTAGATATCTAATCACAAGCTTAAAGTTGATGAAGTTTCAGTAGTGCAATATTTCTGTTTCTGTTTCTGTTTCTGTTTCCTGCTCTTGGCTGAGCAATTTGTGGCAGGTATATATAGAAAATAAGTTTGCTACTTGCAGGGATAAAATTACACAAGACATTGCAAGAACGCATACAAATTGTTGTAGTTGATGAATGTTAACTTAATCACCCAATCTATAAACAAATGAATGAAGGGTAACTCAGTGCACAAGACTCTCGTTACAGCGAGAGTTAAGGAGAATAAGATGTATGCAACTTTACTTTCATTTTGGAGAAATGATTTTCGTAACTTGAACTTGTGCTATCAACAACGCTAATCATAAGTCTTTGCTAGGCCAACCCATAACAATAAATGAAAATACATATTAATTTTAAGAAAGCGAGAAATGCTAGAAATTGCAAAACATTTAATTAGGACCAATGAGACCAAACAAAAAGATATAAAAGAACAATAAACAAGAACTGTCAATCAAATGTATACATAAGAACACAAAATTTATATAATTTATCCTAAAACTAGAACTATGCCCATAGTAGCTCCCTAATTATAAATCACTATCACAGGTGTAAAATAATCAAAATATATCCTTATTTTAGAATTGTCAGTATGTAATAGTTATCAAGTTTTACACTATCTAACAAGAGAGAGATGGAGAAGAGAACAAGCAAGGAAGGGAGACATGGACAACACCTGCTATGAGAAAAGACAAAATTGAAACAATCACCTTTTTGTTTCTATATAACATATCTTTAATGTTATCCTTCTATAATAAGAACCACCACTGTTCACCATCACTACCAGACCTAAAATTTGGTTTTGTGTTGTAGCTAGAAATTTAGCTTTGGTCTGGGGGGACCAATCCCTTTCCTCACCCTACTTGTCCTCACAACCAACAACACCTTAGCTAATTTCAATGGTGTCTCTTGAAATTTGGTGATGAGTCATTATAGAAGTTTGTGACATGTTAGAGATATATACACTTTTTTTAGTCCTTATTTTTTTTTTTTCCAACACCAATCAATTAGGCTCAAACCAACCTCCTTATGCCTCATTGATTCTTTTTTAGTGCCACAAAAAATAAATAAATAAATAAATAAATAAAAGAAAAAGAAAAGCATTAGAGAGAAAAACATGGTGAAAAGCATTTTAAGAATGTCTATACAAGATAACCTAGGGGGACCATAAACATTGCCATGTTGTTGTGTGTTGGAAATGTTGGCCAGTACTACCTTTGAAAGGAAGTCATTGCCAAGCAGCTGCTCCACATTCAAGGGAAAATTAGTTAGGAGTTAATGTTATAGGAATAAAATTTTTATACAATTTTTTTAATAAAAAAAAAAAAGAGATGACGCTTGTAATCTTTTCATTTCGAATGGAAACACTTATCATTGACCTCATAATTTCACAAATTTCATTGACATATCATTAAATGTGTCATTTTTTTTTTTGTATATATTTTTTGTTTGTAAATTATTTTCCTTACTTAAAATAAAGATAGTAGTGACACTTATTTTTACATCCAAACATATCATTTTGTGTAATTATGCCAAAATCATATTATTTGTTATATATTTTTTTTAAACCTCAAGAAAGTTAGTGTAATTTATCCTCAAAATTAGTCTATATTTTAAAAATTATTTCTCCACAAAATAAATAAATAATATCAAGCAACCATTCCCTCAAAAAGCATTATAAGTTTAGTATAATTACATTAAATTTTTAAAAAATTTTAATTTAAATAACAGCTAATTCTCTTTACATTAAAAACTTGTTAATTATATACATAAAAAAAAAAAATTTGTCATGTGTTTTATATTCCAACTTATTATATATGTTTGTGTTTTCATACCATTATATATTTAGCCTTATTAAAAAGAATATCAACATAATTACATAAAAATTGTGAAACGTATTATAATTTTTTCAAACTTTAAGAAGATGAACTAATTTATTAAAAAAAAAAAACAAAAGAAAAAATGAAAATTGATACCAAGCAAGACCATTTTGCTATTCAAAACTAAAAATTAAATTGAAATTTTAATTCAATAACCTGACAATTAATATATTAAAAAATAATATTCTCTCATATTTTTTCTTTAATTATCAATCAATCATATTACTTATCCATCATTAAAATTTTATAAAATAGATCTAGGGCTTTTCTTACCATGGACCCATACCATGGGCCTTTCTTTCTTCTCTTTCTCAATTCCCCCACTCTTTTTTTCACCAACCAAACACAATATTCAATTTTCTATCAGAGCGCAAGTACCAGACCCCGTTTTCTTTGCGCAACTTCAACTAAGCTAGGGTTTGATTTGAAGGCGAAAGAGACACTCTCGAAAGACAATGAGAAATGCAGACTGGTAATTCCATGATGAGGCCAATGAATCCAATGCCTCCGATGAATCCAGTGACATTCTTCACACCCACTCCACCTCCTCATTCTCATCCTCAGCCCTGGTTTCCGATACTACCTCCAGCTCCTCCACCTTCGAGCGCTTTTTGGGAATCCACAAATGTGCGTGATCGCATGAAGGAGCTACGCGACACGATCGATCTCGCGAGAGCCATGTGAGTAGTTTAATTTGTTCGAAATTCGAAATTTCAGTTGAAATTATGGCTTTGTGCTCTTAAACTGTCGTGTGTGTCACCTGAACTATCAATTTGAACAATTAATCACTTAATCTATTGACATTTGTTAGTTTCTCCTAAATCATTACCGTAATATCACATTTGTTGGCACACACGTTAGTATGTTTTTGTTGCATTTTGTGCCCTGTGGCTCGTGATTTATTAATTTGGTTGTATATAGAAGCAATGTTATGAAATCATAAATCAAATCATGAATCATTTTGCTAAAATAGTGAATCGTATTGAATCGTGAATCATAAGATTCATTTTATTTTCTTCTATATATCTTGATAGTTTGACGAAGATGGCATCGTTTCATGCATTATGTGATCAAAAACAAAAATAGAACTGAATTGCAGTAAATTGCAAGGAATCGTAAATTGAATCGCACGATTCACATAATTTCCGATCCAACAGCACGATTCGAATTGTTTTTGTTGGAACTCGTGTTGAATCATGAAACATACGATTCTAACAACCATATAGTTTGTTATAATTGTTTATATTTTGTGTTTTGTTGAATACTTTCAAAGTAATTGATTGTGTTTTGCTGCATTGTATGTGGACATTTGTCTCCTTACTATGGAGCAAAGTGAATCAACAGCCTCGGTTGATCACGGATGTGTCGGCAAGTGTGAAATTCTATAAAAAAAAATTAGGTTAGGGATACAATGAATTGATGTCAATAGTTTAAAGGGGTAATTGTTCAAATTGGTAGTTAATGAGCTAAAATGACACAAGTGTAATAGTTTGAGGGTGCAAATAATTTTTTTCCAAGTTCTCAATATGAAAACTTCATACTCTGTCTGTGTTTGTTGGTGAAAGTTTATCTGGTTTAGAATATTGGGTGTGATTAAACTGTTAATTCCCAACAGGGAAAAAGAGCTAGAGGGATTGATTAGGATCAAGGATATTAAAGGGTCTATGGAAGGTATAGATGATGGGTCTGCCGAGAATTTGGTGTTGAGGCTCTCTAGGTTTCTAGATGATCATAAAATTGATTTAGTATCACAAGAGTCACTTTCATTGCAAGTTACAAATGCTATAATGTCAAAGTTAGGAGCTCAACTTGAGCCGTTAAGAGTTGTCGCGGATGAAACAAGTCGGTGGGAGGAAAAGTCTGCAGCAGTCAGATTAGCTAATAAGATGCAGAAATCTAAACGGAACAAACAATGGAGGAAAAGAAAGAGGAAGAATATTGCAGAAATGCGTGCGAAGGTGGTTTACATATTCAATCTGCTCCTGCTCTCCTGCTCTTTATTTTTTGACTATTGCTTGGAAGATGATTATTTTGTTTGTTTATATATATAATAGATATCTTTTAATGACTTTAGGAGCATGAGAGATTTGACCAAGCTGATCAAGCAGCTGATGAATGGAGGGCTAGGGAGATTGCAAAGGATATAGCAAAACGAAAGGTACAAAACTTATTTTTTTAATCATTTCATGCAAAAGTACTTCTATTGTTTATTTCCTCGAGTACTCGGAAATCCAAGCTCATTTTATAAAATTTTGGAAATCAATCAATGTGTTTGGTTTGAGTTTTTTGAATTAAATTTTTTAAAAACTGAGTCTTTTTATTTTCGTATTTTTTTGTTTTTAGTGAATATTTTAAACATTTTTTTTTACTTTTTTAGATGCACCTTACTTAAATGTATCTAAAAAGTAAAAAATTTGTGAAAAAATATTTTAAAAAATTAATAAATACATAAAAATACAAAAAAATGTACTGAATTCTCATTTTTTTTTTTTTGTATTTTTGGTATTTAGTGAATTTTAAAAAAAAAATTCACAATTTTTTTACTTTTTAGGTATATTAATGTTAGATATGTCTAAAAATTTTTAAAAAAAAATTGCTTAAAATATTTAAAAAATTCAGTAAAAACAAAAAAACTCGAAAAACAAGAAAGTAGAATTTTCTAAAAAGTGTTTTTGGAAAACTCTAATCAAGCAAAGTGAATGATTTTGCTATATTGTATTTTTGTGATAATTATTGAGTTGGTTTATATATATATATATAATATGCATGTTTTGTAGTTTGTATGCCTCAAGCCAAGAATGTATATGACTTGGTGAGACACTAGTGCTAGATACTTAAAACTGATCACCTAGTTATTTATCGAAATCATGATTTTGACAATGCATTTGAATTTTCTTCCAAAAGGAAGATGTTGAGTTGATTATTGACCCAGGAGGATTAGGATTAGTATTTAACCAGCTATTAAGCATTGTTAGCTTCACTTTTAAGTACTGATGGGGGAAGACAAAAGTGATACCCACTGAATTTATTTGGAGTGCGTAGAAGAACACACTAAATGGGCCAGTAAAGGAGGGTGGTTTTTTGTAATGCTCCAGGGAGCAGAGTAGATGGCCGAAAAAGGAAACTAATGTAGCTAACAAAAAAACTACTATGGTCCATTCATTATGATATTTCTGAACAAGTTCCTAGATAACAAGCCTAGAGGTTTTCTTATTGATTATATCGTCACTGATGACAGTGACGAGAAGACTGACGATAGGTGATTTTGAGGTCCAAATTCTTGACTGGAGGGGACACCAAAGGTCTTTTCCCTTCCTTCCCTTGGATAGATAGAGAGGGAGGGTAGAGCTTTTGGTTTTTTCATGTTGTCAAAGAGTTGAACGATGAAAATAGATGGCGAGTTCCTGATCGAATTGATCGGGCCATGAAGGACTTTCTTTCTCATGATTTGTACCCAACAATATTCTCAGGTTATGAGGAGTGTACATTTTCAGTTTTGGATATTATTACTCACCAGCTTTTCTTCTCTAAATGCCATGTTTCTGCAGTTATTTTCAATTGTTTATAATTAGTGTGATAAATTTATAATATTATTTGCTGAACCATTAATTATTTAGGTTTAAACATTGGAGCCCTGAAATGTGTTCAGTCACTTTTGTAACTGAAATCTTGCTTTTTTTAATAGCCTTCTTGTCCAATAGGTAGATATAGTAATGGAAATTCAATTTTGCATGCAGATGCTTAATTATTTATCTTTAGTAACTGAGGCATGTGCTGATGCAGGTGGAAAAGATGAAGGAAATTGCAAAACTTAAAGCAAAAGAAGAGAAAAAGATATTAGAATCTGAGGTTAGTTACAAGAATGCACTATGGGAATTGATTCATAGATTCATAGTAGTAGCAACTGTAAATATGTTTTAAAAGTCCCATGATTTATATTCCAGTTTCTGATATGTATATATATACATATATATGTACATATGAATGTTACTTAAAGCTTGACATGATCTGAAGTACCCTGTGAAACATCTTGAGTACATTATTGTGAAACATCTCATTGCAATTGCCGAAGTCACAACACAGATATTTTTCAAAGCATCTGGTGCTATGTAGGACTATATCTGGTTTTTTTTTTTCCCCTCCAATTTTTACTATGATGTTATTATAGTTTATGATCCATGTTTCTTTGCCTGTCTATCCTTGGGGCAACTTCAATTCGAACTAGTACTTCCTTAGTTGCAGTCATTGGCCTTTGCTGAAGATGTTTTTTTATGCATTCTCATTTATTGGCATTGGCCACATCATTGTCAATTGACTTTGTAAATAGTGTCAATCAGTTGGTGGACAATCTGTTTGCAAAGAATAGGCAACTATTCTGTCCAGTTGATTTTTTGTTTGTATTGATTGCATTCTTTTGTAGTAGTTTAGCATCAATTAGGGTAAATGAAAATGATTCTCCAATGCTAAAATCTCCATTTGTGCAATGCTGTTGCTGCTGTTTCTTATTTTTGCCATTTTGGGTAATCCAATTTTAACTAAGATAATGGCTTCAGCTGGAGCTTGTATTGATTGTGGAGAAGTTGCAAGAATTGCGGTCTCTTAGGATCCAAAAATTGAAAAAACAAGGTGAGCACTTTAATCCACTTTTTCATTAAGATAGTTGTATATGTTTTGGCTTGTGCTTAGCATTTTGTTTTTTAGATTCTTGCATATATTTGACCCTTCAACATGTCTTCATGTTAACTTCCTTCTTATATTGTTTAAACTTTGAACTATTTTAAAGTTACATGTAAATACTGATTAGCTCAGATCCATACTGTTTATCTGTTACAATTTGGTTTATAACACATGAAACTGAACCCTGACAACTATTATAAATAGAGGATTTAATTTCTTTCATAACATTTTGTCATTTCACTTGAACATTCATGTAATGGTAAAGGTAACAATTTGGAAGCTAGTTGTACCTCCCTGTGGAATGTCTCCAACTAATGATAAATTTATTGTTAACCTCATTTGCAGAGAGTTTTTCATGTTAAATAATTATCGGACTCAAGTTTGAACAGTACTGTTCGTAGTGTTGTCTTTCACTTTGCTTTCTACTAAGCTAGTTAAATGTGCTGCTCTTGTACACAAAATCATACTTCGATGTGCCAATTGCAGCCATTGATACTCTCTTTACTTAAAGTCTCAGTTTATGTAATCATGCAGGCCATTTTCTCCCAGAGGAGGATGACAAGTTCCTTGAAAAAGTTCGAGCTGCTGTTGAGGAAGAGGAGCGCCAAGCAATAGCAGCAGCTGACACAGATGCTGCTAAGGATGCAATTGCAACTGCCGAGGAATCTAGAAAACACATTCAGGGTCATGGGCCTGACTCAGAACTCGTAAGGAGTGATAAAGGTGGAAATGAGGATAGTCAAGATCAGGCAACTCAGATTGAAAACAAAAGAAGCTCGGGTGCGGTCACTGACAAGGAATCTGGAAAGCAAGGATCTGAAGGACCAAGTCATGGTGGGGCAAATGATTCTGTGGCAAGTTTACCAATTGAGTTTTATCACTATTATCATGGCAGCAATACTGATATGGGGACACTTATAGAGGTAATTTTGACTGTTATATTTAAGTTCTTAAAAGGCTTTACTAACATAACTAGGTAATTTTGGGGGACTACTTGTGTTGTTTGGTTCAATTTCATTATTTTTTACTTCGTCCTTCTTAATTAGTGAAAGTTAAAAAGATTTCATCGTGGGTGCAGGTTAGAAGAACATGGGATCAATATATCAGACCAGGGGGAAGGTGAGGCCACCAATACTTTCTTGCCTTAGAATGCGCATTTTTCTTATAGGCGTTTGTGGTATCCTTTAGATCAAATAATGAGATTAGTATTATATTAGTGGACATATGGTAGAAATGAAGAACATGAGAATGGGAATGCACCTTGAGGCTGTGTTTGTGTCGTGGATTTGGGTAGGGATTTAGAAAGGGGGAAAAGAAAAAAAAAAGTGAGGGAAATGTGAATGAAATATAAGTTAAATTTTTTCTCCATTTCTCTTGCCTTTTTTTTTTTTTTTTGGTCCAAATCTTTACCCATGATCCAAACACAGCCTAAAATACTATTATTAGAGTTATATCCTTGTACCACTACCTTCACCAGCATATGCACTGCCAACACCACTCGTCTGATTTTGTTGTCTGTAGTGCTACCACTCCACTTTTGCTCTCGTAAATGACATGGTCATCTCCTCTGCAATTGCTGCTGACCTTTACATTGTTGCCATTACATTCTTTCTTCAATTTAATTGAAACATCAACTTACTTACCGTAAGAGAGACATCAACATTGAGTGCTTGTGCTGTAGAAATTGCTTTTCTTGTTTCTTTGGAATAAATGTGGATAGTAATACTAGATAGCCATCACTGGTAGAACCTGACTGAGTTCTCTCTCTCTCTCTCTCTATATATATATATATATCTTGGTTTTTTTAACCCAACAGGCTTGAGTTATATATCTATATGTATATATTAGAAGAGGCAAGCTGGTAACTTGTGAGACTGCTCCTTGAAGTTTCTTTAGGTCACGGACAGTACATGGGTCACATACATATTATGATGCCCAATGGTTTATTAGGAAAGCATTCATGAGCAGATCCATCACGTTTATTTCTCTGTTGTTTCATTTTTCAATTTAGTTTATTGCAACAGTTCTGCAAATCTTGATTTTTTGCCTACAGCATGAGGTATTATTGTCACCCATTAGGATATTGAAATTATTCGTAGTTCGTATGTTTGACAGAACTTGCTTTCATAGTTTGGAAAAAATGATCAGGCTACAGTCAAGTATTTCCCAGACAATTCTTTGTGAAAGTTTGCAGTTCCTTGAAGAAACATTTGTTTACTAAAATTTGTGTTTTGTCCTTGCAAGTTATTGCTTGATTATCCCATGGGAAATTATAGACGTCAAGCATTCTCTATCTCACTTCTGATCTTAAATGCTGCATTTGTTCATTTATTCTTCTCATTAGGATCTGATTACAACTTTGATAAGCTCACCCGCCTTTTACTAATGCCATGTCCTTTGGTGCCAGCCGAATACCAGGGCACTGGGTTCAACCACCACCTCCAGCAGATGAGGTATGGGCATCTTACCTCGTGCAGCCTAAATGATGACCCTCTGTATTGCTAAGTTGGTGGCTGGTATTGTCACATAGGGATGGTGTTATGGTATCTGGTATATTTTTTGACATCTTGACCTTCGGAGATCTTTTTCTTTATTTCTTGGTTTGGTAGCATAATTTGTGTTGGATCTGGTATGTACTTTCGACATAATTGGCTGGCTTTGTAGGCCTTTTCCATGGTTTGGTATAGCATAATTTTGTTGGATACTTGAACTCACATTCTTTCTTCCTCTGAATGAATGGATGAACTCAATCCCTATTATCTTTCTCTTATTTTCCTTTTCTTCTTAGTTTTAAATGATTGGATTTGGTTAGCTTGTTCAAGGATGTGTTGGTTTTTTGGGCAAAATTTACTTCATCACCTTGTGATTTCACTTCAGAGCACTTTATCCTTATTGTTCAAATATAGGCAAAAAAGCCTTATGATTTTGAACTATAGTTCTACGATTAGTTGCACTTTATCCCTGTGGTTCAAATACAGAAAGAGAAACTGGATTTGCACTACAGTGCTACAATTAGGCGCACTTTATCTCTGTGGAGAACGCTTGTGTTTTTTGACTATAATGCTATGATTAGTTTTTTCGTCAAAAGTAGCTACACCCTTCCAAATTGAGGGTAGACAATGCAAAAGTCTCATATCGAAGTAAAAAATCATCCTAATCTCATCTTCTCCAAATTAAATTTTTAATCCTTACAATGTCCTAACCCTAACTATCATATTCCATCAACAATTTAATTTAATTTAAAATGTTATTAATTGAGAATTTGGGTTAAAAATGAAAATTAGACAAATAATTTTATAGTAATGAATTAAAATATTTAGGTTTATTTATGATTTAATTTGTTAAATTTGTGATTAAGATATAAAGTTATATGTATTAAATAAAAGCTTGGTTTAAAAATTAGATTAAAATAATTATATGATAATAAATTAAATATTTAGGTTAATTTGTAATATATATGTTTTTTTTTTGAGGGGTCATATATATATATATATGTGTGTGTGTGTTTAATTTAAAAAATATATATTTTGCTATGAATTTTAAATGTTATTAAATAATAAATTAAACTCTTTCGGTTAATTTTTGGTTTACTTCATTAAATTGCATATATTTTTAATTTAAAATATTATTAAATTAAAATTAGATTAAGCACTAAAAATAATAAAAGTAATTTATGATAATAAGTTAAGATATTTAGATTAATTTATAATTTAATTTGTGATTAACATATAATAAGAGTAATCAGGTAATTTTTTCCATTTTGTTAGCATAATTAATTTTGCCAATCTAATAAAAAAAAAACATAATTTTGCTTCCGTTTTTTTTTTTTTTTTTTGAACGAGTAATTTTGCTTCCTTGTATTGTTAGCTTCTACACCATCTTGTAGAGCAAGCAGTTTTCTTTGTACTAGTTTTTTTTTGTTTGTATTATAAATTTTCTTTTTTTTTTCTGTTGTCACGTGGATTGCCAGGATCTTTATAAAAAAGTTTTACAACGTAAAATGAAAGCCAAAATTTATTGAAATTATGGAATGTAAATGATTATTGTTTTTTAAAATCAATTCACATCAAATCAAATTTTAGGACTGGTTTTCGAAAAAATCATAAAGTTAAAAAATTATTAAAAAAATTTAAAAATAATCACTCTTCACTAAAAGAAATAAAAAAATTAATAAACAAATATTAAATACAAATTAACTTTTTGTCCATTAATGTACTAACGTCAAGCCAACTTCAGTGAAAGGAAAAAAAAATTACATGTATATATTCACTAAGTTTGATGGTAAAGTTTGATGGTAAAATTAGACCAGTGAAAGCCCACCATAAATTCCGTTTTGATAATTCCGTTTTGATAATTCGAACTGTTGAATATGTAAAACTCTTCTAGTACTATATGCTTGTAAAAAAATCACGTCTATCAGATATCGCTACTATATGATCAAATCAATATTATCTAAAAATTAGATGGTGTTATAATTAACCGTTGACAAAAAAAATTAACACGATCAGATAGCTATCAATATTCAATTAACCTGATTTTTTACAAGCATATAATAGTTGACGAATTCTACACATTAACGGTTCCGATTAAAAAAAAGGACCCGTAGTACACTCCTACGGACCGAACAACACGGTCCAATCAAAGCCCGAAAAAAATGCAATATTTTCCCATGTATTCACCAAGCCACTGCACTGCCAATCCGTACGGCATACTACACTATCTTCTGCTACACACTTCTTTATACAATTTTTTAATACACATTTTTTCATAAAAAGTCAAAAATTAACCCAAACATTCATATTTTTTTCCTCGATTTTTTAGTTCAAAAAGACAAAAAATACACTTATTTAAGACATCCCAAACCCCTTAATTCCAATTTAAAGGGCAAATTAAGGTTGTGTTTGGTACAACTTTTGAATCATAATTCTATACAGCGTTTGTTTTCAGTTTTCAAAAATCATTTGCACACCCCAATTTGAAAATTCATATGCCTAAACGTCCCTTCGAACATCTGGCCGATTGACCGCTACAGTGTTCGTAATTTTTTTTTTTTGTACCTATTATTTTTATATTTTAAATAAAAAAATATTTTCAAAATTTTGAATAAAATTTTAGATTGGATGTTTAGTTATAAATTATAAGCTTTTATAACAAAAATTATGTCACATCCCTCAATTCAAAGACTCATTTTAAAACTCATTCACCAAACAAATTTTCTATACTCAAATCACAATTTCAAAATTCACAAACTCAAAATACAATTCATATTTTCAAATGGAAAATGACTCGTGACCGAATTCGGCTCGAAACCCAAAACGACGTCATTTTGAGTTTCAATTTTTTTTTTTCTGCCTTTTCTTTCTCTTCCTTTTCTGTCTTTCTTTTCTTCTTCTTCTTCGATGAACACAGGAGAAGAGCAGAGGAAGAAGAGAGGAGAAGAGAAAGATGAGGAGAAAGAGAGAAAGAGAGAGGAGAGGAGATCGTCGCCGCACCATCGCCGTCGCCTCGCCACCGCCGATCATCGCAGCACCACCGCCGTCGCCTCCGGCCCTGCCTCCTCCTCCCCCTGTGATTATGCCCCCTCTAGTCCTCCTCCTTCCTCCTTCTCTTCTTCTTCTTCCTTCTTTTTCTCTTCTTTTTCTTCTCTGAATTCGAGCCAAATTCAAGCCCCCAAATTCGACTACCTATCATAACCGTTTTCAAATTATATTTAGAAAACTCTACTGCTACCTAAAATTTTGAAATCCAAAGAGCTAGACATCCAATCCACATCAAATCAACATTGTAATTCCAATTCTGGCAATGTTTGGAAAGCCGAAAATGAGACTATTATAGCCTCATTTGAGAAAAAAGCCCAAAAGCAACACTGTTCACAGGTTTTCCAAAAAATAAAAAATAAAAATAAGCTGCAGCCCGAACAGTGTAGGCTACACTGTCACAGCTTCAAAAGTTATCATCAACTGCTAAATTATCATTTTACCCCTTCACATCATTTTAAAAAATTATAATTCAGGGACAAATTTATCATTTTAAATGCAAACATCATTTCAATACACTTTCCAATACAACAACTCAACTAAATATTCATCTTATCTTCCCAAATACAAAAACTAAAATAACCTACTAAAATAATCAAATAGCCTACTAAAATAGCCACTTCCCAAACGAGCCCTCTATAAGTTCCAAGGTCCAAAAATGATATTTGAAATCCAATTTTTTGGTTCTAAACACAGTGCAAGGGATTTGCACGAATGGTGGTAAGAAATGTAGCCGAGGGTTCAAGACGCACCAAAACCAAAAAATCAATTGGAGCATCCTACGATTCGGCAAATCACTTTGCGAAGGAATGTGTTTCAACTGTTAGAGAGGTCTCGTTCTAGAGTCTTTACCCTCTCTGCTGGGACCTTCGCTGTATACATAGGATAAAAAAGTGTGCAAAATCAAGAGGTATTAGGAATTAGGGTTTTGTAAGAGATCAGATCTGTAAAAAGGAAACGAAAGGGAATTGGAAAGAATTGAACTTCCCATTCGACGATCTGCATTTCTTATGATCGATGTTCGAAGGCAAACTTGGCCGAAAGTGCATATATTTCGCACTTCCTCCATAGGTCCTTCGTTGAATATTTATGAATCAACAAAAACAAAAATACTCTTCAAATTCAAATTTGTGAAGAAGATAATGAATGCTCAGTGAATACGAACCATATAGTAAAGAGCTTCATATTGCGAGAGAAATTTTAAGCACCTCGCAATCAGATCTTCTCTTCATTTTCACTCTTCATCGCATCTATTCTCTTTACTCGAAAATGATTTTAAAGACCGATCGATCGAACTATTGTAAAAAATCGGCAAGAGTCGAAACGAAAGAGATAAATTGAGCGGCTGCTACTGAGAAGGCACAGAGCCTAACCTAAAATTTACATTACGGTTTCTCAAACTGAGCCGCATTATGCTTGTACAACGCCCTCATTTTATAGGGTTGTGTTGTAGGGCTTGGATGAGCAAATCTGTCGCATTTACACAATTGCCCTCGGTAACTCGTGTTTGATGGGCTTGGGGATTAGCAATTATGGATTATTTTTAAGATTGCAATAAGAAAAATATTTGAGATTCATGCAATTTGATCGTAATGACGTAGTATGATAGTTTGTAGGGGGTGAGCAGTGGATATATTGATCCGTCAAAACTGATTAAATCGAACCGATTCGTCGCATTTTGTACGGATGCGTAATGACGAGCGGACAGTTGCGGATTGATTTTCTCCAATCCGCTAATCTAGCGGACGAATGGCGGATTTGAGATTCCTTTGGCTGCAACTGAACCGCCAAACCGCGAACACCCCTAGTAATTTATAAGACTTTGTATTTTCAGTTTGTTTAAATATTATGTTTGTGTTTTCAATTAAAAAAGAGATTAAATATTCTGTTAAAAAAAAAATTCAACTTGAATATTTTTTTTAATTGAAAAAAATAAACTTATTATTTATCTATATTTTTTGATTTTTAAATCTATCTCTAAAAATAATAAATAGAAAATATGATATATGCTGGTTGGTTTTCATTTTCAAAAACAAATATAGATATAACAATACAAAGACATGCAATCTCTACTACTACTTTGTTCATAGTTTTAGTGGTTTGAATTATTTTTATATTTTAAGAACCACAAATTGTAATACTTTATGTGGATGAGGCATACTATGATTGTAGTATGTAGATGAGGTATGCAATGATTGTGATATTCTAAAGTTTCAAACTTTCTTACTTTGGATGAGGCATGTCGTGATGGTAATATTTTTTTAAGTCATTGACTGTAATACTTTCTTCTTCTTTTTTTTGAGGAAGTGCACAAATTGAATTATGTTGAAAATTTATAAAATTTGAAACTGCCAAACCGATTCACATCTATCCGTCAAACCGCCAATCCGCTCAATCCACATCTGCTAGATTGGTAGACGGATGCGGATTGATTTTTTTCAATCTGCCAATCTGGCGGACGGATGGCGGATTAGAGGTTTCGTGGCCGCAACTGACCCGCGCCCACCCCTAATAGTTTGTTATTATATTATTGTTGGTAAATTTATAAATTTAAAATTATAAATCTTTAATATTTCTCATAGTATAAATAACTTTATTCTACGCTGAGAGGGTGATTTATGATCTGGAGTTGGGCCGAGGTAACGGCCGAGCAGGTTGAGAGCCCAACGGTGCATGGGGGCGAGATGATCGACTATCCGCCCAGAGATGGGCTGCCAGAACTTGGGCCAGGCAAAACTTGGGCCGAGTGTGTGCCGCCCCAGACCGTAAAGAAGCTGCTCGGCAAGGCAGTGCTCGATCGGACCGAGCTGCTCGATCAAGGAATGGCCGAAGCCAGACAAGCTGAGTGACCGGCGCCCGGAAAGGCGTAGTCAGCCGAGGTAACTGTTTGACCGGTAGAAAGGCCGACCACAGAAGGTGCCTCGGGCTAGGCTTTGCCGAGATGCCGCCTAGCCCGGTCCTCCTTGGTCTTAGCCAGTGAAGTGCTTGGGTATGAAGCACGGCACGGCACAGCAACGGATAGAGCAGCTCGGCTGCCGAGCTCCAGCTGTGATGGCAGGCAGTTGAGATTAGGTGATGTTCAGCAAGGTTTATGCTGACAGATGGGATAGCGGAGCCACGTGTCAGGAGATGACTGGGAGTAGATATGGGGCACAGAGGGTATATAAGCATGTCTGCGCCCCCCATATGCGACAGATGAACACTTTGTAAGGAATTTCTTACACTTAAACTCCTATCTCCCTCTTTCTCTCTATCCTAAGGTATGTGCTAACTTGATCGTCGGAGGGTTTTTCCGGCCACACACCGCCGGGTAGCTCACCATTATTTGCGCGCAGGTGATCAGACATAAACGGAGCTTGGACGAAAGAAGTACGGGCTTGCCGGAATATTTGCTCCCCGTACAATTGGCGCCGTCTGTGAAAAACTTGACAGACAAAACCTTGTCTTCCAGGTTCATCTGATCGCCGTCCATGGCGAACAACGACGAGTTTCCGTTGTCTGCCATAGACGGAGCTACCCTGGAGTTCACCCGAAGGAGAAAAGGTCCTCCCGCCATCCATCCAATGGCGGACTTGGGGACGCCCACTGGAGGACAGTCAGTAGACGCGCGAGATAAGCGCGGAAGAAGTCATGGCCATTCGCGGAGTCCAGACGGTCACCGGCGGAGGAGACACTCACACGCCAGGCGACTGGAAAGTAAGTTGAGAGACCAAGATGCTGTCATCCGGCGAATGGCAGCGGAGATGGAGGATCTGAAGCGGCATGTCAAAGGGAAGGGTGTAGCTGGAATGGGAGACCACAATAAGCGCACCCCATCCCGTCGTTCAGGTGGCCAGAGTCAGCGACGTACTCAGTCCATATCTATTACCAGAAGTTACCAGGTTGGTGATTCCGACGCGCATGCAGAAAAGTCTAGCGCGCAAGACAGCACCTACAAACCCTCACGTCCGGTGACGACGTCGAGGTACTCTTACTCTGCTCAATCGGAGGATTTACGGGCGGTCTTAAAGGAGCGGGCTCGCCGACCCGAAGCTCAGAGAATACCAGCCTTCCAGCGGCTATCCTACGGGGTTCACGCCAGCGAGGAGGTCGGAATGCCTCCACCCCGCCAAGCAGTGCCACTCTTTGAAGATACAAACTTGGCTAGGCTGAGTGCCACCCATTTTTCCCTGGAAATAGAAACAACACCGCTTCCGACAGGCTTCCACCAGCCAAAGTTCACACTTTACGACGGAAAAACCGATCCATATATGCATGTAAGCCACTTCCGACAGGTTATGGCCGGACATAGGCGCAATGACGGACTTATGTGCCTAATCTTCCCGTCAAGTTTGGGCGAGCTGGGCTTAAAATGGTTCGAGAGGTTGCCGGAAGGGAGCATACAAAGGTGGCACCAGCTGGCCGAGGCGTTTGTTACACGCTTCAAAACCAACACAAAGACTCCAAAGGAAGTCGATCATTTGCTGAGCGTCAGGATGGAACCGAGCGACACACTGAAGGTATACAACTCAAGGTACTGGGAAACCTTCAACGAGATCTTGGACTGCCCGGTCAACCTTGCAATCACGCAATACAAGCGTGGTCTCCCGGTCGGACATAGACTGCGGGACTCGCTTACCATGCACCAGCCGACCTCCATGGGCCAACTCATGTAGCGCATCAATGAACACATCCGAGTAGAGGATGACGCGTCAGCTTCTACCGTGAAGGCCACTCCGATAGCAACAAACAAGAAGACAGCAGGCAAAGTGCACGCAGTTGGGCAAGAGTCCAGCCGCTTAAGTGACCGAGCAGAGGAATCGGACCGTGGCTCGAACCATAAAAACCGGGGTAGAGGGCGTCGGAATGACCGGGATGACTACCCCCGAGATGATGTAGCGGACGCAAACAGAAGGATGAAGGCAAGGACTGGCATAACCACGGTCTTCAAGATTCCAATCTATCGCATACTTAGTGAAATCCGAGACGAGGAGTATGTCCGGTTTCCTGCTAAGTTGGGCGATGGACAAAAGGGCTATAATCCGCGGTATCGTTGCACGTTCCACCGGGGAGAGAGGCCACCAGACGAGGATTGTTTGCCTTTGCGGCAACACTTGGAAAGCTGGTTGCGGCCGGGCATCTAGACCTTTACATTTGATGGCGGCGTGAAGCCGAATCAAGCTCCGGTCGATCCCAGGGGACGGGATGCGAGACGCACCACCACAAATAGTTATTAATGTCATCACGGCATCGTGAACGGAGCGTGTTTGCGAAATCCGGGCATGATAAAAAAAGCAGAGCATATGAGGGAAGTTTTTGTCGGTACAGCTGCCATCAAAGGGGGAAGACTGAAGAAAAAGACGTGATTAGTTTCACCTCAAGGGATCTAGAGCGTATCCAGACCCGCACAACGATGCCCTAGTATACACTACGCGTCAAGGACATTGATGTTTAAGCGGATCTTGATCGATCAGGGAAGCTCGGTCGAGATCATGTACTAGATGATGATTCAGCAGCTTAAACTCCGGAGACAGACTTGGCTCCGGCAACTTCGCCACTGGTCGGATTCAACTCACAACCAGAGTGGCCTTTGGAAAAGATATCCTGCCGGTCAAAGCGGGATCCGTGGTCAAACAAGTTGAGATTCTGGGTGCTACAATGCCTTCGACGTACAACCTTATCCTTGGAAAGGATGGCTACACGCCATGCCAAGCTTGTAGCGTCGACCTACCACCAGGTGATGAGATTCCCCTCGGCTATGGGGGCAATCGAGGAGATTTGGGGCGATCAGGTCATGTCCAAGCAGTGCTTCGTGGCGGTCAACGGGAGCCGGGCTGCCAAAGGATTCGTTCAAATGATTGAGGGACCGAAGGACCAGGGTGTCTTGGATGATGTGGGCACCGAGGCCGAAGACAAGGCAGTTGAGGAATTGGTTGAGGTGCGAATTGATACAGAACAGCCGGACAAGTTCTTCTTGCTCGGCTCCAGTCTCACGGCCGTAGAGAGGACCGAGATGGTTGAGTTTTTAATGGCCAACATCGAAGTCTTCACGTGGTCGCCCTACGACATGCCTGACCTCGATCCAAGTTTCATCTGCCACCACCTCAACGTCTACCCTGGAGCAAAGCCAGTCATCCAGCGAACAAGGAGATCGGCACTGCATCACACTAAGGTAGTTGCAGAGGAGGTTGAGAACCTGCTTGAGGCACGACCAATTCAGGAAGTGCACTACCCTCGATGGATTTCCAACACAGTAGTGGTGCCCAAGAAGAATGGAAAGTGGCGAGTTTGTGTCGACTATAAGACAGTCAACCGAGCTTGTCCCAAAGACAGCTTCCCTTTGCCGCGCATTGACCAGCTAGTGGACTTGATGGCTGGACACAACAGGCTCAGTTTCTTGGATGCCTACCGCGGCTACCATCAGATTGCCATGCACGGGCCTGACCGAGAGATCACCTCTTTCACGACTCCAAGGGGACTCTTCTGCTACCGAGTTATGCCTTTTGGTTTGAAGAACGCCGGGGCAACCTTTCAGAGGATGTTGACCAAAATGTTTGCTCCTTTGCTTGGCCGGACAATGGAGGCTTACATCGATGATATGGTGGTAAAGAGCCGACATGAAGTAAACCATTTGTCCGACTTAGCCGAGATGTTTGCCATTCTGAAGAAGTACAAGCTGCGCTTGAATACGTCAAAGTGTGCCTTTGGCGTGGGATCTGGAAAATTTTTGAGATTCTTAGTCACAAACCGAGGCATCGAAGCAGACCCTACTCAGATCAGAGCCGTGCAAGAATTGAAGCAACCCAGCTCGGCTAAGGACGTACAGCATCTGGCCGGGATGGCCACCGCGCTTAATCGGTTTATAAGCCGGTCATCAGATCGCTGCCGCCCTTTCTTTCAAGCATTGAAGTCAAAGTTTTCGTGGGACGCAGAGTGTGACCGAGCTTTGGCCGAGCTCAAGGAATATCTGTCTACTCTGCCACTGTTGGTTACACCAAAGCCGGGAGAGGAACTTTACCTTTACCTTGCCGTCTCCCAGCACGCGGTCAGTGCGGTGCTAGTCCGCGCTGAAGGAATCAAGCACTTCCCAATTTTTTATGTCAGCAAGACCTTGCTGCCGGCTGAGACGAGATATTTGCGGCTGGAAAAACTTGCGTTGGCATTGATGATGGCTTCGAGGAAGTTGGCGCATTATTTTCACACCCATACCATCGTCGTACTGACCGAGTTTCCCCTCAAGGCCTTGTTTGAGCGGGCGGACTTTTCAGGCAGAATTCTTAAGTGGGCGGTCGAATTGGGACAGTTTGATGTCAAGTTCCAGCCGCGCACTGCTATCAAAGCCCAGACCTTGGCAGATTTTGTCGCCGAGTTCTCACCTGGCACTCATCCAGTATGCCCGGTCGATATTACCGAGACAGATGATGAGATGCACGCAAGGCCAACCACGGTACAACCAGTTAGAGGAGGTAGCAACGCGGAGTTTACGCGCATCATTGAAGCACCCTCAGTCTGCACGGTTATACTACCCGGTGATGCGATGACGGAGTTGAGTATCACCGACCCATTCACTCTGTCCGGTCCCGCATCATCAAGGGGGGAAAGAATGGACCCACACAGCCTAGAACCTGCGGCAGGTTTAACACCGCAACCTGATGATTCGCCCACGGACTTGAGAATTATAGAACAACTTGCTGAGTCTGGTGCCGAATCACCAAGGGGGACTGAATTGGAACCGGTCAACACAGAACTTGAAACCGCACAGCCGAGCAGTGGTGATCCCACTGCCCTTCGTAACTCTCAGGACCCATCAGACTGCTGGAAGCTTTTTGTGGGGGAAATGTGGAAGCTTTTTGTTGATGGAGCGTCCAACCGTCATGGTGCCGGCCTAGGTATCGTTCTTATCTCCCCGGATGGCCTAACCATTGAACATTCTATCACGCTTGGCTTCCCAGCATCTAATAACGAGGCTGAGTACAAGGCACTTCTCGCCGGGCTCAAAAGCGCAATCCAAATGAAGGCTGCCGAGCTCCTGGTGTACAATGATTCCCAGCTTGTGGTTAACCAAGTCTCTGGGATTTACGAAGCAAAGGACGACAGGATGGCGAAGTACCAAGCTCTGGTTAGGGAACACATCAAGCAGTTTGAGGCAATCAGAGTCCAACAGATTGGCCGTGAAGAAAACAGCCGAGCTGATGAGCTGGCCGGCCTCCCTTCCATGGTAGATAGTACGTCTCCAGACCCCCTGTTAATTGACTTTCTTCCACGGCCAAGCATTGAAAACGCCGGGCAGACGGATGTACTCTGCGCCGCGCTAGGTCCTTCCTGGATGGACCCATTGATCTTATTCCTCAGAGACCGGACTCTACCAACTGACAAGAAAGAAGCCCACAAAATCCGGGTGAAGTCAGAGCGGTTTTGGCTCTCTCCATCTGGTGCGCTGTATAAAAAGTCCTTCACTAGTCCTTATCTCAAGTGCGTGCACCCGAATAGTGTGGAGACCTTCTTGTATGAAATTCACGAAGGCATTTGTGGCAGCCACATAGGGGGCAGATCCTTGGCCTACCGAGCTATTTCGCAGGGATACTAGTGGCCGTGCATGCAGGCCGACGCACAAAAGTACGTTCGCAAGTGCGAAAAATGCCAGAAATTCACCCATCAGATCCATCAGCCTGCTAGGGAACTTCTTCCCCTCACCAGTCCTTGGCCCTTCGCCATGTGGGGGCTAGATATAGTGGGACCACTGCCAACAGCACCGGGCAACCGGAAATTCTTCATCGCGGCCACAAATTACTTCACGAAATGGGTTGAAGCTGAGCCCTTGGAAACCATCAAAGAGAAAGACGTGAAGCGGTTTGTCTGATAGAACGTGGTCACGCGGTTTGGCGTCTCCAAGATCTTGATCTCTGACAACGGCACCCAGTTTGATGGTCGCCTATTCAGAGGATTTTGCGAGGATTTAAAGATAGAATTCTACAACTCCACCCCGGCTTACCCGCAGTCCAATGGTCAAGTCGAGGCATCAAACAAGACTATACTGACTGGGTTGAAGAAACGGCTGGAGAAGGCAAAGGGAAAATGGGCTGAGGAATTACCCAGCGTCCTTTGGGCATGCCGAACAACCCCGCGACGTTCTACCGAGGAAACTCCATATGCTTTGGCTTATGGCATGGAGGCGGTCATACCCCTGGAAGTTGGCATGCCCACCCTAAGAAGCGAGAGTTTCGAGCCCGAACTGAATGCCGAAGCTATTGCCTTGGAATTGGACCTCGTGGAAAAACGCCGGGAAAAGGCTCTTATCCATGCAGCCGCCTACCAACAAGAGCTCTCGACAAACCGGAAAAACAGCTTCTCACAAGAAATATAACACGAACGGTGCACCCGCAAAATGACCATTCAAGGCTTGGTGATTGGGTTTTGAGGAATGATTTATGGGCACACCGCCTGGTGGCCAGGGAGAAAGGCAAACTAGGGGCAAATTGGAAGGACCCTACAAGATCATCGGTCTGGGCGGGCCAAGGGGGCTTACATTGGCGGATTTAGAGGGAAAGAGCAATACCGGCCATGGAATGCGGCAAACTTGAACTGTATGCTTATTTTTAAGACCCTTTGCTTTCTTTTCTTGTGCAAAGAAATTTTTTGGCTGCACTACAGCAATGTTAATTTTTCTGTCATTTTATAAGAAGTAATTTTCTTGCTTAGCAGCTTGGACTGGTTGTTTTAATGTTATAGGACGCGAAGATGATTTTACTAGCGGTTGGAACGAGTTGGTGTTTTTGTACCAACTTCGGATTCCCAGACAGCGTGATTTTACTCCGGTTGGAAGAGTTTGGTGTTTTGTCCAACTTTGGGATTCCCAACGAGAATGATTACTCCGGTGGAAGAGTTGGTGTTTTTGTCCCAACTTGGATCCAACGAGATGATTTAACTCCGGTTGAAGAGTTGGTGTTTTGTCAAAACTTTCGGATCCCAATGGATGATTTACTCATAGAGAAGATATATGTTTTGTCATAGAGAATTCCAACGAGATGATTACTCGGTTGGAAGAGTTGATGTTTGTCGCAACTTTGATTCCCAACCGAGATGATTTACTTTACTCAGGTTGGAAGAGTTAATGTTTGTCCAACTTCGGATTCCAACTGAGATGATCTAATTCCGGTTGGAAATGTTGATGATTTTGTTAAACTTGTTTTAACCAACCGAGATGAGTCATTTTCGTTTAATGAGCAGAATCTCAGGGAAGATAGATATAGATCAAAAGAAGAGACGACTCACTCTACGGACCACACAGAAAACTTGGTGGCTAAAGAATAAGGGGAAGAAGATTCAAGCCAATAGTTAAGACGAAAAAAATAGTGCTTTAAAAGTGGCAGACAGGATAAAATCAAGGAAACCCTTAAGAGCTATAGATTAGGATAGAGGTAGGGGAAGTAGTACGAGAGAAGATAGTTTGAAAGCTTATATGACCTATACAACTAGGATTAGATAGTAAGGAGGAGAGATAGGGGGTATAATACACACAACTTGCTAAAATACGGGAGAGGAAAACAAGATATTAGTCAAGTTAAAGTGCAATTAAAAAGTGGGGGATTAAGGTAATTGGTGAAAGGATGATAGATTAAGGAGAGATGAAAAACTATTTTGAGAAACTATTAAATGCAAGAAGGCATGGAGGTAACGTTATAAGTGGAAAAATAGCCAGTATGAACGATAAACCAAACTATAGATTCTTCCGCAAATTATAACTTTGAAGTGGATGATTGCACTTAAGAAAAATGAAATCCAAATAGGTTTAGGGACCGAATGAATCCTTAATTCGAAGCTTGAAGTATTTTGGTAAAAAGGGGATTGACTTAGTGACTAGGTTTGTTTAACAAAATTTTTGTTAAACTATGAACATACCAGATGTTGGACGGAAGAGGAGCATTTTAGTGTATCTATAAGAATAAAGGAGATGTCGCAGAATTCGCAACAATATAGAGGAATCAAGCTATGTGTCATCTGATGAAAGTGTGGGAGATGGTGATGGTTGATTGCAAGATTATAATAAGGTGTCAGGAATCAATTTGGGTTTATACTGCCAATTCAACAATAGAAGCATTTAATCTTTGAGGAGAGTAAATAAAAAGATAGAGAAAAGAAAAGAGACATTCATGATGGGTGTTATATCGACCTTGAGAAGCATATATAAAGGCCTCGGGATATAATATGGTGAGTATTAGAGAAAAATGGATGACAAGGTTACATTTATGTGATTAGGGGACATGTAAATGAAGGGGGTGGTATATATTAGATCCTGTTGGAGAGACAAATGAATTTCATATCATTGTACGAGTTTATAACCAAAGGATGCTATTTAAATCTTATCTTTTGGTATTTAGTTATTAATGAATTGAGAGAAATAATTTCCAGCGATGATGTGCATGATGTCATGCTTTTTGCAGATGAATCGTGCAACATGGATGAGAGCTAGAGAGGATTTACACAAAGTTTGGAGATTTAAAGAAAAACACTTGAATTAACAGGATTCTGGATAAGCAAAACTAAGACAAAGTAATGGACTTGTAAATTTAGTAGCAATAACAACAATGAAAGCAGAGGGAGTAAAAATTGAGAACTAAGAAACTGCTAAGAGTGAATGTTTTCGTTATTTAGGATCGAATATTATAATAGCGGGGAGGGAAAAAAAAAAAATTGATGCAGATGTGACCCATAGGATTAAGGCACGGATTGGAGGTAGTGGAGAAGTGCAGTATGGCGGTACTGTGGCGATAACAAACATACTAAACTAAAAAGTAAGTTTTATAGAATGGCTATTAGACAACGATGGTTGTATGCGGAACGGAGTGTTGAGCAACCAAGAAACAACAATATAATAGATGAGTGTGGTTAAGATAGTGGATACTAAAGGTAGAATGTGTGGGCAAGAACTCGACAAGACATGAATTATGAATGAGTGTATTCGGAAATAGGATAAGAAGTAGCACCGATAGAAGTAAGTTGAGAGATAATCGATTGAGATGTTTGGGTCATATTCAACGGAAGACCAACATAGGTAGTAGTCAGAGATGTGATGTCGTGACGGTAGCTGGTATGTTTAGGGGACCGGGGTAGGACTTAAATTAATGTTGGTAGCTTGTCAATAGAAGATATGGTCTACTTAATTTGACTAATGAAATACCTTGATAGAGCCGCGTGGAGAAGAAAGATTCATAGTATGCGCCGACGCCATTTGTGGGATTTAAGGCTTGTTTGGTTGGGTTTGGATTATTGTAGGTAGACTAGAAGTAAATAAAGGATTATTTTAAATGATCCTAAATAAGTGTGTTTTTTTTGATTTTTTAGAAAAAAAAAGTTTTGTGTTTGTAGAAAAACTGTCACGCACCCAAACCGCCCTATGGGTTTAGCACCGTAACGGCCAGTAATACGAGCAATTATCGAAGGCCTGCTACAGTAATACAAAGTACAGGGGCTGAGCAGACAGCAAAACAGTATTAAAAAATGTCAATGAAGGCTGTGGACGTCTGTATGCAAAAAGACTTTTCTATATATATATATATAAGAACAGTACTAAAACAGTATGTACAATATATACAATCATCATCGGGAGGGACTTAATCCATTAGAACAGTACAGTACAATACCGACTCAGTCTATACACGTAATTACAAAACAGATAAAAAAAGGGGAAACTAAAACACTCTCAAAAGCCTAGCTTGAAGGACTTGGAACTCGTAGTGAGGCACGTTGGTTGGCTTGAACAAATTGGAGTTTACCCTGAGCTTTCCTAAGCAACGGTTGGTGCCTGTAACCCTACCATATATATATGAGCAGTGAGCTAAGCTCAGTGAATAACATAATGTGTAAAGAATGGGTTAAAATGAATGTCTTACAGTAACGAAAATAGTTATTGAATCAAGTATATCAGTTATACAGTATATGTGGTTCCATTAGCAGCTAGTAAGTAAAGAGTAGGTCTAAAGACGAACCGTCAATGATGGCCATATAACAGTAAATAGAAAGCTCAAGATAGGAACTGATAGAGATTTCTGTAGAGTAGCAGTCACAGTAACAGTAGTTGCAAGGATGGCCACAACAGTTAAGAATAAGAGGACAAACATTCATTCAGTTAACAGTAAACAGTTCGCAAAACAAAGTTCAGATTGATCATTCAGAAAATTTCATCTTTTGAAACATATTTTTTTACGCAACATTGTTACTCACAGAGTTCTGGGCGATAAGCAGCTAGAGCGCGTTCCGAAAGCTAACCTACACAGTTCACAGAGTGAAACACACACTAAGCTATACACCAGTTGGGTAATAATAACTTAATTCCTATCTTGGCTCGGTGTGGTTTACATCAATAATCCTCATTAAGATGCCTTAATTAGGATGCTAGGATGAATGAGGATGCAAAGATGCACTTTAAAAACATTTAACAAATTTTCAAAAAATAGGGGTGCT
>NW_021031052.1:0-16294 GCF_004153795.1 Camellia sinensis
GCATTAAGCACAAAAGTGAAAATTACAAAATTAATAATTAATAACAATAACAACGATAATGATAATAATAACAATAACAATGAAAAAATTACATAAGAAAATTCCAGTAGGTCTGTTCCTGCAAAATGTACATGGTCACAGATTCTATCTAAGACAGCAAATGCACTAAATAACATCCGGTTGTTTTATTTTGGAGAAATTAGTAAAATATTCTTCTTTAATTTTGATAATAGAAGAGATTCAATATATTTTTTTCTTATTAGTTAAAACCCTTTAATAATATTATTAGATAAATTTTAACTCGTTGACAAATTTTTCTAAGACGAGTTGAAAATTTTTCTGTGCAATTTCTCTTTGAAGAGCCATAAGAAAAAAATTTCTGTGCTGAAATTTCTCTGTAAAAATATTAAGGGATTCCAACTATTTTGAAAATATTACATATTTTAATATTTTATACTTATTAAAATTTTAATATCAAAAACCTTAAACGAAATTTGCTTTTTCTCTTCTTTTTGCTTCTTTTATAGGCAATAAAGAAAATAATGTGGTAAATTTTTTAGTACAAATCTGTTTGGTTTAAAAATAATTTTTGAATTATCATGTTTTGTATCTTAGTGAATTATTTATTTTTACATTTTAGTCAAAAAAATTTATTATTAGATGTGTTTAAAGAGTAAATATTTGTGAAAAAAATTAAAAATAATAAAAAAAAGGCAAAAATTATGTCACTTTTACATGGTGTTTGCAATAAATAAAAAACTGCCAAGACATTAAATTGGTCATTATTTGTTCTCAATAACTTTTTTTTGGTTTGGAATGTGAGTTGGTTTTTTAGTTTTTTGGCCTTTTGTAGTTTGGCATGATAAATATAAGTACCCTTATTTAGATAAATTATACTTGTTTGGGTCATATCATCTCTCTACTTTTTTGCACATCTTTTCATAAAAATTTAAAAAGTACACATATTTTTTGACTTTTATAAAAGAAAAAATGAAATAATTATAATTTAGATGTGATATTTTATCATATTTTATCTTATATGACTAAATTAACCCAAACAAACATACCAAACTTGGGCCTTTAATAACGTGAGTCAATTTATCACACCAATAAAAATTTTCCACGGATAATTAGTTTGGTGTATCACGTGTTCCACAACACTTGATAATTTCTACTCAAAAAGGCATTACATTGGTCAAAAAGACCATATGACCCATATGACCAATGACCGTGTTCTATTGAATGGTATTCCTCTCATTTCTCCGCTATTTTTTGTTTTTTAAAGGCTTGTAATTATTTGTTGGTTAAACACACCGTCTCAATTCTTGAAAAACATGATAATCACTCATAAATTTTAGTAATAAGCCTTTTTAAATATTTAAATATAAAAACTTAATATTATTCTTAGCCTTTGGGTATTTGGATAAGAGAGTTATTTATTTAGATATGATATTTGAATAAGGAAACAGTAAAATTTCATACCATTTTTAATTGAAAATGTTGTACTTTGAACTATTAAAATGAAAGGTATTACTATACAAATTCAAAAATTATATCCACTTTTTAAGTCTAATGCTATGACAATCAAGTAAAATATCTAAATTAATACTTTCGCTTATATCTTTCAAATCATTAACCAATCATATTCATTATACACTATTAAATCTAAGAAAATAGGTTTAAAAGTGAATTTGTAAAATATTTTTTATTTTAAACCTATTTTGACAGAACCACATTTTAGTTAAAAAAAATAGAAAAAAAATTACAAAAACAATCAATTATTCTCTCTAAGAGTGGGTGCACATGAAACCAATTTGATGCAACTTTGATGCAAAAATTGACACGACAATGCCTGGAAAACTCCGATAAAGTTCACCTCTCTTGTTTCTATGTCAAGTATAGGGTATGAAGACCAAGCAGAAAAATGCACTTTCCTCGAATTTTATTTATGTTTGAATAAGAAAAATAAAATAGAGAAAAAAGTTTAGTTTGTATTTTATTTACATTATTTTTTGTCCTTTTTTTTCTTCTAATAATTTTTAATCCAAATCTATGATTTAAATACAGTCATAAAAAATAATCTAATTATCATGTGTGAACAAACACATAAATTTTGATTAGTTTGAAACTATAAAACTCAGGGCCCGTTTGTTTTTAGAGGTAGGTTGGGTGGAATATTAGTTAGAGGATTATTTTGTAGGGGATTGTTAATGAGGAGACTAAGAAAATTGTATTTGTTTGATAATCAGTAGACTACATGTTTGTTTTGAGAGATAAGAGTGGGATTAATCATGTAAAATTCCACAAATACCCTTGCAACATTACTATCAAATTTTGATTTTATACCAACCAATAAATACATTAAATATTTTAATATTAAAAATATATTTTATAAATATTAAAATTATATTTTAATATTAAAAATTATATTTCCTAAATATATATTTTTTTGGTACTTATTATCTTTTTAATATAATTTTTTTGGGTATAAATATTATTTTATACTATTATATTTGGGTAAATTACACTTTGCCTCCTTAAAGTTTCGGGAAATTCTATTTCACACACCTAAATAACTCAGAGCAAATCTTTTCTTAATATACACACCTGTCAATTTATTTATTGATTGTTTTTCTCAATCCATACACTAAAAATTACAATTATATCCTTTACTCAAATATTATTGTACACACACTTACCCCTACTTTTCACACCCTTTTTGAAAACTTGAAAACCAAAAAACTTCCACCCACGTGAAGCTTGAACGCCAGTTCTGAAGACCACATTCTTGAGCTACCCATGAACTTGAATACCTCCATTGAAATGAAAACCTATAATGTCTGAAGTGAATCCATTGAAGCCATCCATGGAAGACTTCCATGAAATCTCTATTGAAAACCTCTGAAATAGTGTTGAAGGTAAAAATCTTCCCATTTTTTTCTATATTTATCATTTTGTTATTATATTTTATCATTTTCAGATCTTTGTACACTCCATTCCCATAAAATCCTTGATTTTTCCATTGCTGTTCGTGAGTTGGGGATATCGGCACTGGTTTGCCGAATTTGTGCACCAAATTCGGAAATCAACAACCAAATAAACTGTTATAGATCGATTGAATAGAGCCGGAAATAGTTATAATATTTGACAGTTACATTCCGAATGAAGCAATTAAATATATTTCGGCGGTTGATATCCGATTTAATACATAAATTCAACACTGGTTCTCCGAATTAAAACCGAAATCACCTCCATTTCGCAACATGAATTGGGATTGCAGCAAATTGTGGTCACCACAAATTAATACAGTAGTTTATAATGGTTTGAATTCTATTTTTATTACTTACAAAACAATGCACAATGCTTCCCAAATCCACTCTTTGGCAGGTTTGTATAAGATATAGCATGGAATTGGCAGCATTCTAAAAAACAGGGCTTGTATTGGATGATAGAGGGAATCAAAGCATCTCTAGAAAACTACTCTCACCTAGACAATAATGGGGAAAAAAAAACTAGTGTTTATTTTTTTAACTCAAAAGGTGTACATTGAGATCTTTTTGTTCTTAAAAGATGTGTACAAAAATTTTTATATATAATATTATAAGTATTAACAGCGGAAACATGAAATGGGCTCGATTCAATGAATTTTTTTATGACAAGTACTTCCCTCAGTGTTTTCAGGACCGAAAAGTGTCTGAATTCCAAGAACTCAAGCAAGGCAGAATGTCCATAGCTGAGTATGAAACTAAGTTCACTGAGTTAGCCAGATTTGCTCCTCACATGGTCGACACGAACTATAAGAAAGCCCGCAAATTTGAAGGAGGATTGGATTTAGACATATTTGATCAAGTAGGCGTATTGAAGTTGCCAACATACGTGGAAATCCTTGACAGATCCTTAATGCCTGAAGCTACCCTAGCTGCTATGAAACAAAGTAAGGCCCCAACAACAACAGCAGAATGGAGAGGAAAAAGGTCTAGGTACGGTTTCAGAAAGGGCCGTTCTTATGTAAGTAAAAAGCAGAACACAGGGTCTACAAGTAGCTTAAGTCAGAGCAGTAGGTCTATTCCAGCTTGCCCTGATTGCGGAAGGAGGCATAGGGCCGTATGTTACCGGGCATCTGGTGCTTGTTTTTGATGTGGCAAGATAGGTCATGTAGTGAAAGATTGCCCGTTTGGATCTGATAATGCCAATTGCCCTACAGCGAGTTCAGCCGGATCTACTTCTACAGCTAAAACAAATGCAAGAGCTAATACTGGGAAAAAAACTTTGAGATAGGGTCGAGTATTTGCCTTAGTGCCTGGTGATGTGCAAAACACTAAAACTGTGTTGTTAGGTATAATTTCCATATGTGCTCAAAATGCATATGTGCTAATAGATTTTGGTTCTACCCACTCATTTGTGCCACATGCCTTTTCTTAGAAATTAACTAGACCAGTAGAACCTATGAATTATTTGTTATCTGTATCTACACCGTCTGGGGTTCCATGGTATTTGCTTATGTTTATCCAGCATGTGATATTGTGATTGGTGACGTGACGTTGTATGTTGATTTGTTGCCTTTGGGAATTGATCATTTTGATTGCACATTGGGCATAGACTGGTTGACTAAGTATTTTGCTACTATTGATTGTGTGAATAAACTTGTTGTATTCTAATCTCTGGGGTTACCTGAATTTGTATTTGCTGGAAATGGGGAAGTCCCTCCACCATACTTAATTTCTTTTATGAAGGCCAGCAAATTGTGCAGAAAGGGTGTCAAGGTTATTTATGTTGTGTCCTGAATACAACCATTGATAATGCTAATGTTGAAAACATCCCTGTGGTTAACGAATTTCCTTGTGTTTCCCAATGAATTAGCCAGGGATTTGATTGATAGGGAGATTGAATTTACCATTGATATCGGGCCTGGGATCCAACCAATTTCAAAAACCCTGTACCAAATGTCAACCTCCGAACTCAAAGAATTGAAAACGCAATTACAAGACTTGTTAGACAAAAAGTTTATCCGTCCAAGTACTTCACCTTGGGGTGCTCCAGACTTGTTTGTTAAGAAGAAAGATGGGTCTTTGAGGTTATGTATAGACTATCATGAATTGAATAAAGTAACCGTGAAGAACAAATACCCACTACACAGAATAGATGATCTGTTTGACCAACTTCAGGGAGTACAAGTGTTCTCTAAGATGAATCTTAGATCCGGGTACCACCAGTTAAAAGTCAAGGCCGAAGACGTAGAGAAAACTGTATTCATAACTAAATACGAGCACTATGAATTTCTAGTAATGCCGTTTGGGGTAACAAACACACTCGCAGCATTCATGAATTTAATGAATAGGGTGTTCAAACAATTTCTTGATGAGTTTGTTGTTGTGTTCATTGATGATATATTGATTTATTCTAAAACAGGGAAAAACATGAAAATCATCTAAGAACTGCTTTATAGACCTTGAGAGAAAAGAGATTGTATGCAAAATTTTCCAAATGTGAATTTTGGCTTGACAGTATAGCATTTCTGGGACATGTAATCAACGAGGATAGCGTATCAGTGGATCCACAGAAAATTGAGGCTATTGTAAACTGGCCAAGACCAACCAATGTGTCAGAAATCTGAAGCTTTCTGGGGCTTGCCGGTTACTATCGCAAATTTGTGAAAGATTTTTCAAAACTTGCTATGCCATTGACACAATTGACCCAGAAAATGTACCTTTTGATTGGATTGATCAGCGGAAATCAGCCTTCCAAGAACTAAAGACTAGATTAGTAGCTGCACCGATTTTGACTTTGCCTAATGGAACTACAAGATTCCAAATTTACAGTGATGCTTCATACAAAAGCTTGGGGAGTGTGTTAATGCAAAATGAGAAAGTGTTTGCTTATGCCTCTCAACAACTCCACCCACATAAAAAGAATTACCCAACTCATGACCTTGAATTGGCAGCTGTCGTCTTTGCTTTGAAGATTTGGCAACATTATCTGTATGGTGTGACTTGTGAAGCATATACGGATCATAAAAGTTTGAAATATTTCTTCACCCAAAAGAAACTGAACATGAGACAACGGAGATGGTTAGAGTTGATTAAAGATTATGACTTGCAGATTTTGTATCATCCGAGAAAACCAAACACAATTGCTGATGCTTTGAGCCGTAAATCCATGGGTAATTTGTCATGTTTACTCACCGGTCAGAAAGACTTGATATGTGACCTAGAAAGAAATAAAGTTGAAGTTGTACTGCATGAACAGGGTGGAATCTTAGCTGCTATTTCAGCTCAACCCGCAATCATTGAAGAAATTAGAGAGAAACAACTGCAAGACGAATTTTTGAAAAGGATAGTGGATGAAATAGACGCAAAACCGAGGTCAAGATTTGTGCGTGATGATAATGTGTTAAAATTTTTTAATAGACTTTGTGTACCGGATTGTTCTGACTTGTAAAAACGTGTTATGACTAAAGCTCATAATTCTAAATTTGCTATGCGTCCGAAGAATACAAAGATGTACCATGACTTGAGATTAAACTTCTGGTGGCCTGGAATGAAGAAGAGCATTGCTGACTTTGTAGCGAAATGTTTGCATTGCCAACAAGATAAAGTTGAACACCAACGACCTGCAGGATTGCTACAGCCACTTCCAATAACGAAATAGAAATGGGAGCATATCACGATGGATTTCATTGTTGGGCTGTCTCGCTCCTCTCGAGGTATGGATTCTATTTGGGTCATTGTTGATCGTTTAACTAAGTCTGCTCACTTTCTGCCTATTAAAACTCTTTATAATGCGGACAAATTGGCTAACATCTACGTGAATGAGATTGTGAGATTGCAAGGCATGCCAATATCTATTATGTCTGACAAAGATCCTAAGTTCACCTCAAGAGACTGGTAGAGTCTACAGTAAGCTTTGGGAACTGAACTAAGACTAAGCAGTGCTTATCACCCATAGACAGATGGCCAATCAGAGAGAACGATACAGACTTTGGAAGATATGCTCAAAATGTGTGTTCTAGATTTCCAAGGCAATTAGGAGACCTACCTACCATTGGCTGAATTTGTATATAATAACAACTATCACTCAAGCATTTGAATGGCTCCTTATGAAGCTTTGTATGGTAGGAAATGTCGTTCTCCGATCAGTTGGGCCGAGATAGGAGACAGACTTTTGTTGGGATCGGAACTTGTGCAAGAAACAACGGAAAATGTGAAATTGATTCAACAAAAATTGAAAACTGCAAAAAGCCGCCAAAAGAGTTATGCGGATGTCCGAAGAAGAGATAGGGAATATGAAGCCGGGAATCACGTGTTTAACAAAGTAACTCCGATGAAGGGTCAAGTGCAGTTTGGAGTGAAAGGCAAATTGGCACCAAGATATGTGGGATCATACAAAATCCTTGAGAAGATCAACCCAGTGACGTATCGGGTAACTGTACAGCCGGTCATGGAACATATGCATAATGTTTTCCACGTCTCCATGCTTCGGGACTATCTACGAGATCCGTGACATGTCATTGAACCACCACATATGCTTTTAAAAGATGACTATACCAATGAGGAGAGGCCAATTCAGATTGTGAACCACCGGATCAAAAGATTGAGAAACAAAGATATACCGTTGGTAAAGGTTGATTGGCGAAACCACGGAGGGACATATGCAACTTGGGAAACGGAGGAAGATATGATGAGGAGATACCTTGAATTGTTTCCTTTGGATTCGGTATTCTTCCAAAATAAAGGTAACTCGAGTTTGGAGGACCAAACTCTTTAAGAGAGAAAGACTGTAACAACCCCAACCTGTGATTAGCCTTTAATCCATGATTAATATGCCTAAGAAGAATTAAGATGAAATTCTGAATTTATTTGCATGTGTGTGTGGCATTAATTGTGTTTCTATCTGTCCATCGTAGAAATATATGTTTGTAGTTCTGTTCTGTTCTGTGAATTGAAGGCCTTATCGGCATCCAATCGCGAAATTGACTTGAATTATGTGTTAGTTAGATTTTTTAGAATTTTATGGTAGGTTTAATTGAAAGTTGATTCAGAACAATTTAATTAGAATAATTTACGTCTAATTGAGTAATTTGATCAACCATTTAATTAAACCATTAATTTAGCCTATATAAGGCATTAGTGGACCCTTATTCTAATTTTACACTCTCATATCTTTATCCTTGGTGACAAAAACGTGAGAGTAAGAGAGAGAGTATGAAGATTTGACTCTAAGCTTGAGAATTAGAGAGACTTGGAAGGGAGTTGAAAGAATTGACTTGTGAGCTCAAACATCAACACATCTAAGCTAAAATTGGGCCCCTAAGGTAAGAAATCATGCCTTTAGTTGTGTAATTGGAGTACTTACCACATGTATTCAAAAGAACTAAGTGAATTGAAGCAAGAATTAAGTTGATTGGTGTAGATTGAAGAAGATGCATGCATGCATGTGCATCACATGACAATTAGAGCATGTTGTCTAAGAATTTGTCCCATGCATGTTCATATTTTGGCTGTGGTTTAAGAATTCAACATGTTTTTGAACTAAACACCTCATTTGATTATGTTTTGGACACTTAAAGCTCAAACCATTTCATACATGTAGTATTCATGTCATGTTCTTAAAGTCTTTAGGTGGATTTTGAACAATTGACATAATTTTGGGACTTAAATTTCATGAAATGATCTTGAATTTCCATGTTTTCCAAGTTTAATGTGTTTTCTCAAGTTTTTGGCCCTCAAGACCATAATTTACAACTTTGGGGTGAGTTTGAAGCTTTGGAGTGCAATCTGAAAATTCCAGATTCTACCTCTCCGCTCGAGCGATAGATCCTGTGCCCGAGCGACCACCTTTGTTTTCGCACTTCCGCTTGAATGACCAAAAGTTGGCTTGAGCATGAAATGCAAGCCCCCAGAATTTCATATTTTTTACAGACCGCTCGAGCGAGGACCCTACTCTCACGCTCAAGCGATGGTCGAGCGAGTGTTGAGCGGAGAATTCACACAACCAGTACTTTTTCAGAGTTTACAGACTGCTCGAGTGAAGGAAGTTATGCTCGAGCGGCCCCTCATATTTTGACCCTCCGCTAGAGCGAAGGAATTTATACTCGAGCGAGGCCCTTGTTTTCCAGCATAATTGACTAAATGTTTCAAAGTGCATTTTGACATCCTCATCGCATCCTTGGCATTCCTAGGCTATGATTAAGACATAATAATGAGAATAAGACTTAGAAACACACTAAGAACGAAACACAATAACTGTAAAGAATTCCGAGCGTGTGTTACAATGTGTACATGTTATGTGTTGTTGTAGGTCATGCGTCGTAAGCTATCTGATTTACCTGTACCATCTATCTGCTTTTGGAGCCCTCTGTGAATAATAACTTAGTAAAGCTATGTTCAACTTTATTTATTTTCTGTATGATAAAATAAGATTTGTTTTCTGAAATGCTATATTCTATATAATGAATGATTGTCCAATTTCTGACAATGTATTTGTGACATCCTTAGCATCATGTGATATATGTTAGTTGTTACCCGGTATCAGAGGTTCCATTATGGAACTTATTATGTCTGCACTCTGTTACCCATATCGGAGGCTCTATCATGGAGCTCAGCATATCTATCATCTGTTACCCGGATCTGGAGGTTCCTTTATGGAACTAGTTACTCATAACCACCATCTATTTTGCATCTGTTCTGTATCTGCTCTGTTAGCGCTAATGGATGTATTACATATGATTAAGCATGAACTTTGATCTATGTATATGATTTGAACAAGAATATGAATATGAATATGAATTCTGATTTTTGAATCTGGTATGGACATCATTCATTAAATCCTTTACTCCGTTATTATTCACTGGGCCCCCGCTCACTATTTATTTTATGTATGTAGGTGATCAGGCACGTGACCGGGCCTAGAGTTGATGGCCTAAGATTCTGTTTTGTTAGTCAACCACCGTGCCTCCCGAGGAGGTTCCTTTTGAGAGGACCATGTCAAGGCTATATTTTGTTTTGTTCTGTTTATCTGTACATGGGCTAAGTTCCCTTTCGACTTTGTCTGTGTAAATGGGTGACGTAAGACTAATGTATTTATGACGTCACATGTAAATATCTATAAGTTTGTTTCGAAAATTTTGTCTCATATATGTCAGCACAACTCAATGGACTATGTATGTTTATATATTGCTTCCGCAGCCCCCATCTAATATGTGAAAATTTGTTCAGAGGCCTTTGGTAATCCAAGGATTACTGGCCGGTCACAACGCTAAACCTATAGGAGCAGGTTTAGGTCGTGATAATATCTCACAAAGGGAACACTTAATCCCATCTTGGAGGCTATCATAATCACAAGGTCCCCATTTTGCAACAAACACAATTAGTGAACCCCACATCCATTCTAATCCAATCCCATCTCCTATAACCAAAACAAATTGACCCTCAAGGGATTAAGTAAAATTAATATATTTTTTAGGGAAGATGTTACAATGTGCATCCTTCAAAAGGTGTATATGATATGCCTTCATAATTATTTCATAAAATTTCATAACTTAAACCCAAATGTCGTAACTTTTTCACTAAAAGAGATATAATTTTTTTTTTTACTCAAAAATGTCATAAAAATCTCAAAGTGTCATAACAAATATCACAAAATATCATAACATTATCATTCCTAATTTTAAGATGCACATCATAAATTCGTTATTCATAACTTTATCACAAAATATCATAACACACATCACAATAATCATAACATTCATCATAAAAATCTTAATTTTTTTACGATACCATTTTAAAAGGTGCACATTGTAGATTTCTTCATTTTTTAGATATAGTAGGTGTTTGGAGTAAACTAAAAAAGTGCACTTTTTTTGCATACTGTTTGCACCTATTTTCTAGTGTTCTGTCAACAGGTGGTCCAGTTTGTGGAGGACACGTGGCCAAGTCTAGGGTGGATGTCCAACATCGGAGGACCATGACTAACAGTCGAGAGTTGGTCTTTGCATATGGGTTGACTATAAGTGATGGAGCAGTTACTGGCAGTGATCATGGAGTTAGTGGGCAACCTTTCAGGAGGAAACACGAGACAAAGTAGGAGCTTTTCTCTGTTGAGGAAGGTTAAAAGAGTTTGTGGGCATGAAATACCTGAGGAAAAGGCAAATCAATAGACAAAAGGAGAGGGTTAATGTAATTGGAAAGCCTAAAGTCAGGAAAGCAGTTGCCCAGCAATTACGCAAAGTAGTTGCAAAATTGGAAGATCATGGGGCTTGTGGAAGAAGAATTATAAAGGCCAGAGATTGTAGAAATCTGGGCGACATCAACAATAACAGCAGCAACTTAGCTTTTAACTTAGAAGTAGTTGAAACTATAATTTAGGAGTAGTATCTATCATTGTAATTTGTACTTGTTAAGTGGCGCATAGAGTGATTCAATATGAATCACCATTCTGTTTATTTAATGCTACCTTAAGTTACCATCTGTTTGATACAACAATTTGAAGTTGTTTCCTTTTATTTAATCTATAACCACTACCATTTGTTGATCAAGAGAGTTTGTCTTCCTCTTTTTGTTTACTTTGCTGCCCCTATTTAGTTCAGAAAAGTCCTTAGTCTTTTGCAGGCTATTGGAACGCATGTAACCACAGTTGCTTGATTATTTATTTAAGTTGTGTAAGTTTGAATTATTGCTTGGTTGCTATCGATCCACCCTAGCATAATTTTTACTAAACACAATATGAGAGGGTAATTTATGTGAAAATTGGGGCGAGCTAGGTAAATGGGCCGTTATGAGGCCGCAGTACAAAGGAACCGGAGTAAACAATGGCCAATAAGTTACTCGGTCGTGCTGGATATTTTGAAGTTAGTCCGGTCCTAAGGCCGTGAAGCTAGTTCCGGTCTGATTCAGCAAGGAGGAAGGGCCAGGCTGTTATTGAGGTTGCAGGTGGCCGGCCGCTCTCCCTATGGCCGGCCGGCCAAGGGTCAAAAGGGTCATCATGATTAGTGGCCGGCCACCCCAGAAAGAGGGCCTCCTATGTGGCATAACACAACCATGTAGTCAAAAACTGGAGAAAGTGAACCAGGAGAAGAGAACAACCCACTTTTAAGAGGAGTTCAAAAGGGTCAAGAGCAATTACTGGCCGGCCACCAAATATTGGTGGCCTCCCAAGATAGTGTACATCCACAAATATGGGGTTTAGGGTGCAAGAAAATGGCCCAAGGTGGTCACAATTGCTTTTGAAGTGAGAAAAAAAAATTCGGCGACAGAGGGCGATGAAGGGATAAAGTTTGGATGACAGAACAATTACTGGCCTCCCACCCTTCTATGACCTTCCTAGCAATCGAAGCAGAGCGTCCCTCTGCCATTAAATGAACCAAAACAATTGCCGAAATGAAAGGTTCGGGGGGCCGAAACGCGCAGCCCGGGGCCCCGAAAACTGACTGTTAGGCACCAGGGGTTGGGTGCTTCAACCACGAAGTCGGTTTCTCAGACCACTAGTGTCCCTCAAAAGGGAGCAAATAAGAATGTATGCCAAACCGGGGCAAACGGAGGTGGTTAAGTGGTCCCGAACCGAGGCACACGGCCAAGGCTCCGAAAACCGAAAAACCAGACTCCAAACGGGAAAATTGGCCTTACGACCACGAAACGTAGCCTACGACCACTGAGAGAATGATCTATGAGACCTCTTCCCTGCCCTTTGGGAAGAGAAAACAGAGCCTGGTTCGCAAACCGAGGCAAAGTCACGAAAGAGTCTGGAAGTCCGGAGCAAGGCTCGCAGCCGAGACTCTGAAACCCCAGAAGAACAAGCACAATATGCACACACCAGCGCTCAATCGGTGACGTCTGAGTCTTAAGGTCGGTCAAAATGAGGTGTCTACACAGATACGCCACTTGCTATTCTTTTTTGGCACCACAACTGTATTGGGAGATCCCATCTTGGGTAGTGTACCTTTCTGATTGCTCCTGCCTCCAGCAGGTTACCTACTTCTTCCGCCACTATCTTGGCATGGTGGAGTGCTGATCTGCGTGCGCGTATGGATGACTGTCTGGCAGATGGGTGGACATTGAGTTTGGTGACAGATGAAGTTTTGGATTAATGCCTGGCATGTCGTAGGCGTCCAGGCGAACACTTCGATGCTAGAGGTTAAGAATTCCAAGACCTCTAATCTCTCAATGCTGGACAACAACGAACCGAGAAAAAAGAACTATCCGGGTTCTTTTCATCTATTCTTACCTCTACCAAGTCCTCCACTGCTTTCTGATCAGCCGCTCTGCCGACATTTGCGAATAGCTCATTGTCTCAGGTCTTCCACCGAATGAACGTATCCTTTGGCAGCGCGGCTGCCATTCACCGTGACGAAGCATTGCTTCGACATTGATCTGATCTGGATAGACTTCTTCACAATTACCCCAGTATTGTTGGGGAACCGCATTACTTGGTGGTAGGATGAATCCACCGATCGCATGGCATGCAACCATGTCTACCCAAGAATAATGTTGTAAGTGGAGAGACCTTCATACCCAAAAACTCCACTTGCTTCGTCACGCTTCCTGCTCTGACTGGAAGAATTATTTTGCCGACGGGCCATTCTGGCATGGAGTTGAATCCAATTAGGGGAGATACGGCTAGCGCCAGTCTTTGTCTTGTAGCTTCAATTGTTTGAATGTTTCATAGTACATGATTTCACATGAACTACCGGTCAATCAGAATCCGCTTGACGTCAAAATTCTTGACTCGGAGAGTGACGACCAGGGCATCATTGTGAGGGTTCCAAGTCTTTAATCCGAAAAAAACATGACGTTCGTGGCCTCTGTCTTCCCCTTCTTGATGGCAGGTTGGGCACTTAGCACCTCTCTTAAACGTTCTGCCTTTTTGATTGATCCCCTAAGCTCGCATACACGCTCTGGTTCAAAGACTCCATGTATCACATTGATAACGCCTTAAGGTAGAGCGTCGATTGGCATTCCGTTGGGGTTGTTGTGGTCCTGGGGGGTTGGTTGGGTCCCCTCCTTCAATGTATTTGTCCAGGTGACCTGCTGCCACCAACTCCTCCAGGTGCTGTCTCAATGGCGTGCAATTCTCAGTGCGGTGCCCCTTTTCTTTATGGAAGGTGCACCGTGATCTTTCGTCATAGTCCTTCTGCGCTTCCCTAGTTTGGCTGGCATCTGACGAAAGGCTCATCTCTTATTTCACTTAGAATTCGGTAGATCGGTTTCTTGAATACAGTGGTTATGGCCGTGCGGACCCTCAACCATCTTTTATCTGGTCCTCCCCGTTGTCTCGCCTGCCACGTTCGTTCTGTTCTGTCGATCTACTGTATTGACCTTTGCTGAGGTTCTTCTTTTCTGGTACTATGGTCGTGCCAGATTTTTGTTTGGCACGTGCGCCATCCTCTTCCACCCTAATGTGCTGATGCACTCTTTCCATCAAGGCTTCTATGGTGAGGGGTGGTGTCATGGTGATTGAGTCCCTTAGTCTATTCTCGACTGGAAGGCCTCTTTTGTACTGTGCAATGGCGAGATTGGTGGGGCAGTCGCCAATTTGGTTGAATGTCTCCCAGTAGCGACTATTGTAGGACCTTAGCGTCTCTTTTTCACCCATGTCGATGGAGAGTAACTGGTCAATCTCCACCGGAGTTTTAGTGTTTGTTCTGAACCTTGTGACAAACGCCTCTGCCAATTACGCCCAGAAGCTATGCTGCCTTCTGGAAGTTTTTCAAACCAAGTCAAGCCTAGATCGCCAAGGCTTGACGGGAAGAGGATGCACATTAGAGCCTCGTTTCGCCGATATACCGCCATAACCTGGCGGAAGTGGCTTAGGTGAATGTAGGGTCTGTCTTCCCCTCGTACGTAGTGAATTTGGGCTGAAGGAAGCCTGAAGGTAGGGGCGCGTTTTCGATTGCCGAAACGAACGGCGAGGTTTGTAGCCTTGCTAATGCTTTGTCCGTCGATCGTAGGCAGGGCGTGGTAAGGGCGTTCCAACCTTGACGCTTCTATGCAATCGAGGAGCCAATCGTTGAAGGGCAAAACTCTGCGAGGTCGCGCGCCCTGGTGTCCTCCTTCCATCGTGCCTTTTCTTCCAGCATGATCCGCAAATCGGATGATTTGGGCAACTCCGTCTGTTTGGATGATGTCTGGTGCGAGTGCAAGGGTCGGTAGGTACTTTCCTTGTGTAAGACCTCAATGATCTTGTTCTCTCAGACCTGGAGTAACGAGTTCTGGAGGTTCTAGGCTGAGTATCGCCTGTCTTGAGGCTTCTACTTTCTGCTTGTGATGGTGTTGAATGCCTTGCATGGTCTTCTGAGCGGCAAGGGGGCGTCTTGTTTTTGCGCCCCTCTCCTGTCGCCACTCTCTTTCCCTTCATCTGGCGCTTCAAAGCTTCCATGTCGGCCGCCATCTTCCTTATTAATTCGTCTTGCTCCTTTACCGCGGTCCTCCAGAACTTGAGGATCAACCCTCCGTCTTTGCCTGTCAGGATTTTGTGAATAAGAGTGATGGGGGCTGTGAGTCTGCCTTCCCCTAGTATCTCTCCTGGGGTTATGTCGTTGGGACTCTAAGTCCGCCATGGGAGGGATAGAAGTAATCCTTCATGCCTTGCACCCCCATCTGGAGTTTGCCCGTCGATGGCGGACTGTGGCAATTCTTCAATGTGTGCCATTGTTCTTAAAGAGGTAAAGCTTGATCAAGAGGTTTTGTCCTGTCTGGCTTTCCCACAGACGGCGCCAATTGTACGGGAAAGAAATAAACCTTCTCGTATAATCCTGTTGATCAAGTCTGCGCTCCTCGGTACGTCGTCGCTTTATCACCTGAAAACACAAACGCGAGCTAGCCAGCGGGTGTGTGCCGGAAACCTCTCCGATGCCTAAGTCAGTAAGCTTGACAAATAGACAAAAGCTTTGTGTATTCAGAAAGCAAAGTTGTGTGTTACCTCTCCAAAGGTGATGTTGTGAGCTTTTATAGGTTCCATGTGGCACAATCCTAGTAGGACTTTTACTTCTCCATGCAGAGTCCTCCTAGGATTCATACTCCTGAAAGATAATGCTTATCCTTCAACACCCCCCTCATTGCTTAAACCAAGTGAGATGGTTTTATTATGGCCGAACTCCAATATGACCGAAGTAAACATGACTATGCATAGCCGCAGAATAAGCCGAACTAGCTCTTCCTTTTACTGCTCTTACATCGGCTTCTCATGCACAACCCATGGCGTGGTTAGACCGAACTAACATGTTATGACCGGTGTAACTCCAAGACCGGTCTAATTCTAAAGTACCGTTAGACCGATCTAACTTCGATCTTCTGTCAGCCGG
>NW_021031057.1:0-12157 GCF_004153795.1 Camellia sinensis
CATATCTTGCGCCAAACCATATACAAGCACTATAAAACAATAAAAAATGTGTTAATAATTAAGTCAGAATATTTTTAGAAAACAGAGCTATTTCTTAGTTTCCTTTCATATATTTGTACTACATGAAAAATTGAAAGATTTATATAAGATTATACCTTGATTCTATTTGCTTTTCTTTCTAAAGAATTTGTAGTTTATATTTATCTTCAGGAGGTAGCAATTGAGCCACAGCATACTTGTTTGAAATTGTCTCATCTTTGTGTTCCTTCTCTTTCTCAACTTTAACTTTCTTACCTCTATACTCATAATCTGACACCTCAGTAGTCTTCCTTGCTTTAGCTTTGATATTTTTAATCATGGAATTCTGTAGCTTTGTTTGTCTTGATTCTGTCAGATCATTGGCTTTTATTGCACAAACCTGTTGGGTTAAGTCATGGACTTCTTCCTCCAATAACTGATTCTGCAACTGAGAATTTTGACAATCTTTCACATTTGTATTTGTCTCACAATGTTTTGTTGCAAAAAGGTTGTTGCGTTATCTCATGGACCTCTTTCTGATGGAGCTCTTTGTCCACCACTTCAGAATTTTCATGGACCTCTTTCTGCAGCACTTGAGAATTTTTATCGTTTATTGTATGACCTTCATTCTTTGCATCTGTCCCAGAATGTTTTACAGCACAAACTTCTTGGGTTATCTTATGGACCTCTTTTTCAACCAATTGGTTATGTAATCGAGAATTTTTATTTTTCAATTGTTGTATTTGTGCTGTGAGTAGCCTGTTATCCTCTTCAAGTTTATTTATGTAGATGGTCTTCACTGTGTTGTCAAGTTGCAAATTGTTGTTCTCAGTTTGAAGTTTCTCAAGTGTTTGTTGACCAATGTGTTCTTCTCTCTCAGGTGCATCGTTGAAAAAAATGTTGCACAAGCCATTAAAGTCTTCATTTGTGTCTTGTTGATTGACATCCCATTAATCTCTCATGTAGCTAGCAGTTTCTGTGCTTTTAGAATTTTGTAATTTCTTATTTGCTGGCTTTTGTTCTTGGTGGCATTCTTCAGCATCTTGATCATCTTCTTCTTCTTCTTCTTTTTCAGCATCTTCTTTTTCTTCTTCTTCTTCAATATTGTCAACATGTTCTTCTTCTTTTTTGTTCAGCATCTTTTTCTTTTTTTTCCTCTTCTTCTTCTTCTTCTTCTTCTTCTTCTTCTTCTTCTTCTTCTTCTTCAGTGTCATCATGTTCTTTATCACTTTCTTCACTCAATTGAGCACCAGTTACCTGTAGGTAAACATACAATAGATATTAGTTTTTGAAATAATTGAAGTTTACGAAACTAAAAAGTTTTTCAGTAATAATTCAGTGTATAAAAATAGGGATTTTTCCCAACTTGAATTGAAATTTCCTCTTCAAGTTTATTTATGTAGATGGTCTTCACTATGTTGTCTAGTTGAAAATTGTTGTTCTCAATTTGAAGTTTCTCAAGTGTTTGTTGATGAATTTGTTCTTCTCCCTCAGGTGCATCATTGAGTATAATGTTGCAGAAGTCATTAAAGTCTTCATTTGCTGGCTTTTGTTCTTGGTGGCACTCTTCAGCATATTGACCATCTTCTTCTTCTTCTTCTTCAGTTTTTTCAGTATCTTGTTTTTGTTGTTCTTGTTCTTGTACTTCTTGTTCTTCTTCTTCAGCATCTTCTTGTTCTTCGTCTTCAGTATTTTCAGCATCTTCTTTTTGTTCTTCTTTAATGTCATCAAGTTCTTCATCACTTTCTTCACTGAATTGAGCAGTAGTTACCTGTAGGTCAACATACAATAGATATTAGTTTTTCAAATAATTGAAGTTTAGGAAACTAAAAAGTTTTTCAGTAATAATTCAGTGTATAAAAATAGAGATTTTTCCTAACTTGAATTGAAATTCAAATGAGATGAAGATGTGACCTGTCATGTTGTCAGCTGATGTAGTGATATGACTTTCATACGTTTATGTAATTTGATAAGATTCCATTTGATCACCCTTAGGCATGCTTTGCTAACTTCAGGGTGGATGATCAGTGTGTACTCACACAATCAATACTACAAAGCAAATGTAAAGAATTTTTGTCATTTGAATAAGAAATAATACTATTTGTTATTAACAACAAACTAATAGAATAGAGTAAAGATGTACTTACCAAGAGAGCCATAACACATTCTGTGACTTTTGCTGGATTTTTGTGGTATTTTTCAATTGAAGACATCAGTGTGTTCCTTATTGCTTCTGCCCAATTGTATTTTCTCATTGAGTTTACGTCTTCCATGTAATTAAGAAATACTCATCCAACTGTTGTTTCTGGTGTAGAGAAAAAAAGCTTCAAACAAGTATACATACACAGCATCCTTATCACATCTTCAGTGTCTTCTTTCTTCTTGCCTTTCAATGCTTTTTGCAACAAGTCTATGATGGTTGTGCTCGATAGCCTTTCAGTTTGTATGGATCTTCTTGTCAGAAATGATGATCTGCTTTTATTTCCATAACCAAGATGTATCGGCTCATCTCCACAAGATATACCGAAGATGGACTTGATGTGTTTTGTTGTTAGCTTTACAGTTTCTGGTCCTAACTGGAAAGAACCACTGCCGCCTGGCTGGTATATTTAAATTATTTTCAATGCAATGTCATCATATTTTCTGCATTGTTTATAATTCAACTTGTTTTGCAATATGGCATCAAACAATGCCCAAAATTGGGTTTTCTTCAAGCCATTAATATGCTCATTCCTGAGTTTGATGTGCTATAATAGCTTCACTATTGTCCCCATGTTTGATCTGAAAGTTAATCTTTATTCTCTATGCTTTCCTTTTTGCTTTTTATCCGTTGAAGTTGATTTTTTATGCTTTCTTATCATTTTCTTTGCATTACTTTTTAGTCTTGGAGTTTTCATGAGTTGCTTTCCTGTACGAAAAATTAACATAGACAAGATATAAATACTGAGAATGTGCCCTAAAAGAATCAATCCAATGTCATTCTCATGAAGTCTAAATTTGATAACATTCATGGCCATAAAAACAAAATCAACATTGAAAGTTAAATTGAAAACAAGAGAAGATTATTAACTAGGGTTTTTCACTCAAATTGATTCAGAATATAAGAACATTCACAGCAATTGCAGCAAAAATCAACATTGAAACTTAAATTGGAAGCAAGAGAACTTGATTAAGTAGGGTTTTCAGTCTAATTGATTGAAAACTTGAGAAAATTCACAACAATCATGTCAAACTCAATATTGAAACCTAAATTGAAATAAAGAGAATATGATTAAGTCCGGGTTTTCACTCAAATTGACTAAGAATCTGAGAACATTAACAACAATCGTACGAAAATCAACATTGAAACCCAAATTAAAACCAAGAGGATATGATTCACTAAGGTTTTTTACTCAAATTTTCTAAGAATCTGAGAACATTCACAAGAATCGTACGAAAATCAACATTGAAAGCTAAATTGAAACTAGAGAATATGATTCACTAAGGTTTTTTACTCAAATTGTCTAAGAATTTGAGAACATTCACAGGAATTGTCACGACCCAAACCCGCCCCTATGGGTTTAGCACCGTAACCGGCCAGTAATCCGAGATTACCGAAGGCCTGCTTAACAGTAATACAGTAATACAAAGTACAGGGGCTGGCAGAAGCCAATACAGTAAATAAACAATGTCCAATGAGCTGTGACAGTCTGTATGCAAAAAGACTTTTCATTCAAATATATACAGTCGGACAAAACAGTATGTACATATATACAATCATTCAGTTCAGGGACCTAATCCCTGTTAAACAGTAGAGTACAGTAAACAAAACAGTTACAGAGACAGAAGGGGGAACTAAAAACACCTCTAAGCCATAACTTGACAGGCTCGGAACCTCGCAGTGAGGCACAGTGGTTGGCTTGACAAAACGGCAGCTTACCCCGACGCTTCTAGCCGCGGTCTGGTGCCTGTACACCTACATATATATATGAGCAGTGAGCTAAAGCCCAGTGAATAACACAATGCATAAAGGGGTTAAGAATGAATGTCCTTTCAGTATTGAAAATAGTTCATTAAATCAGTGTTTCAGTCGTTCAGTCAGTACAGTCATATGTGGTACATCCATTAGCATAACAGTACAGTAAACAATAGGTCTTAAAAGACCGAACAGTAAATGATGGCCATCAATCAGTAAACAGTAGTGGTTCCAACAAGGGAACCGACAGAGATCTCTGTAACAGTAGTAGTAAACAGTAGTTGCTAAGGATGCCACAATAGAGTTCAGAATATAGGGCATACATTCAATTAACAGTATCAGTTCAGAAAGTAGTACAGTTCAATTGTTCAGAAGATAATCATTTTGAACATATCTTTACATAGTTGTTACTCACAGAGTTCTGGGCTACAATAAAGCTAGAGCGCGTCCCCAGTCGCCAACCCTACACAGTTTACAGATTGAACACACACTAAGCTACACAGTTGGGAAAGATAATAACTTAATCCCTAATTTGCCTCGGTGTGGTTCTACATCTATATCCTCATTAAGATGCCTTAAACTAGGCCTAATAATGCCTAGGATGAGATGAGGATGCAAAGATGTACTTTAAAAGCATTTTCAGAATTTTCAGAAAACAGGGGTCACGCTCGAGCGTAGGTTACTCCGCTCGAGCAGACATGCAGACAAAGGTTTCCGCTCGAGCATACACTTACCCGCTCGAGCGTTCTGTAAAACAGTCGAAAGTGCTGGATAGGTGAAAATCACGCTCGATTGGGCGCTCGACACCCGCTGGAGCATAAGACACAATGTCCCGCTCGAGCGTAAATTATTCCGCTCAAGCGGACTTCAAAACAGAACAAAATGCTGGGAGCACGAATTTCACGCTCGAGCGCCAGTCACCCCGCTCGAGCGTGAGTCCAAATTCTAGAAATTCTAGATTTGAACCTCAAGCTCAAAACCAAATTTTAAACCATAAATTTCGATCCTCTTGGGCCAATTTTCCAGAAAACATCCCAAAACTCATACTTTAACATGATTCAAAGCTCAATTTGTAAAATCAAAGCCCAAGGGTGTTTCAAACAACTCAATTTGAAACCAATTTTCATGAACATGCTAGAAACATGACATGCATGAATTGAAACCATTTCAAAGCTCAAATTGCATGCTCTAATGAGCCAACTTTTCCAAGGACAAGATGAAAACATGAACTATAACAATATCATGGGCATGCATACGAGGAATTATGAACTTACAACTTCAAACTTATCAATATGCACATGCATGCAACAATTGAGCTTCATGGCAACAATTTAACTCCAATTCATGGCCTTAGGCTCTCATCTACCATAAACCATGCACAAACTAACTTGAAGACAACAATAAGAAGATGAAGTTCTACCTTAAGTCTAGTAGTTCAAGTGTAGAAACTTAGATATGGAGATCAACCTCCAATTCCTTCAATTTCCAAGCAATTCACAAGCAAAAGTTGAGATGAAATCAACTCCTCTAGTTTCTCTCTCTCTATGGTCGGCAATCACAAGGAGAAAGGCTGATGAATTGTGTGCCTAAGTATATAATAAGGCTCAAATATGTGTAAGAAAGTGGCCACTAAGGGGGTAGTTTGGTAAATAAGCTTAACTCTCTTGATTACTCAATTTAATCTAATTAAATCATACCAAATCACATTTTAACTAAATATGCCATAAAATCACATTAATTCTAAGGATCACAAATCATCAATCAATTTCAGATTCGGCCGCCGATAAGGCCTTCAATTCGCAATTTAAACACAAAAGCATGAACGGATAATCAAACAGTCAACAGATAGACATACAATTGAACAAATATACTTAATCAATTCAGTTCCAGATTTCAGTCAATCAGTTCAGTACTTCAATCAATTCAGTTACCAATCATAATCGGTCTCAGTTTAGCAGCAATCGGTAGTTAATCAGTAATTTATCGGTAATCAGTGGTGAGGGTTGTTACAGTCTCCCCTCCTTAAAAAGAGTTTAGTCCTCTAAACTCGAGTTACCTTCGTTTTGGAAGAAAACAGGATTCAGTGGAAACAGTTCAGGATATCTTTTAGCCATGTCATCTTCCCTCTCCTAAGTGGCATACACGCCACCATGGTTTTGCCAGTCAACTTTCACTAACGGGATCTCTTTGTTTCTCAACTTTTTGATCCGTCTGTTTACAATCTGAATAGGCCGTTCCTCGTAAGTGTAGTCATCACTCAGCACTACAGGAGTAGGCTCTATCATATGGAAAGGATCCCGGAGGTAATCCCTCAACATAGAAATGTGAAAGACGTTGTGCATATGCTCAATTTCAGGAAGAAGCGCAACTTGATACGCCACCGGATTGATTTTCTCAATAATCTCATATGGTCTGACGTATCTCGACACTAACTTGCCTTTGACTCCAAAACGAGTTTGGCCTTTCATCGGTGTCACTTTCACAAACACGTGATCACCCACTTCATATTCTCTATCCCGTCTTCTGACATCAGCATAACTTTTCTGTCTGCTTTGTGCGGTTTTCAATCTCTGTTGTATCAGTTTCACTTTCTTAGTCGTTTCGTATACAATCTCGGGCCCAAGCAAAGGCCCATCTCCAACTTCTACCCAGCAAATTGAAGATCTACATTTTTTGCCATACAATGCCTCGAAAGGCGCCATACCAATACTTGAATGATAGCTGTTGTTGTAGGCAAATTCAGCCAATGGCAAATGGCTCTCCCAGTTTCCCTGAAAATCAAGGACACACATTCTCAGTAAATCCTCCAGAGTCTGGATGGTCCTTTCTGACTGGTCATCGGTCTGAGGATGATAAGCACTACTCAGTCTCAATTCAGTACCCAATGTAGTCTGTAAACTTTGCCAAAATCTCGATGTGAACTTCGAATCCCTGTCAGAAACAATGGACACAGGCACTCCATGCAGTCTAACAATTTCATCAATATAGAGTATAGCCAATTTGTCCGCATTATAAATTGTCTTAACAGGTAAGAAGTGAGCAGATTTAGTCAGTCTATCAATGATAACCCAAATTGAGTCCATACCTTTACTGGAGCGAGGCAATCCCACAATAAAATCCATAGTGATATGCTCACATTTCCACTCCGGTATCGGTAAGGGCTGCAATAAGCCTGCGGGTCGTTGATGTTCGGCTTTGACTTGTTGGCAATGAAGACATTTCGATACAAAATCAGCAATTTCTTTCTTTATTCTCGGCCACCAGAAATTCAGTTTCAGATCTTGAAACATTTTCGTATTCCCTGGATGGATGGAAAATTTTGAATTGTGGCCCTCCTGCAGAACTCTTCTTTTCAATTCAGAATCATTTGGTACACACAATCTTTCTTGAAATTTCAATACATTACTTTCAAATTTGAAACCCGATCTGGGTTTAGTTTCCCTTTCTTCGATGATCTTCTTCAAGAAATCATCCAGTTGCTGTTTCTCTTTAATCTCTTCAATCAGTGCTGGTTGAGCAGAAATAGCAGCTAAGGTTCTACCTTGCTTTCGCAAAACGATTTCAATTTCAAATTTTTCAAGGTCACAAAGCAATTCTTTCTGCCCGGTAAGCAAACAGGCTAAATTTCCGATCGATTTCCGACTCAGTGCATCGGCAACGGTGTTGGCTTTTCCCAGATGGTACAAAATCTGTAGGTCATAGTCTTTAATCAGTTCTAGCCATCTCCGCTGTCTCATGTTCAGTTCTTTATGTGTGAAGAAATATTTCAGACTCTTGTGGTCGGTATATACTTCACATGTCGCCCCATACAGATAGTGACGCCAGATTTTCAATGCAAATACTACTGCAACAAGTTCCAGATCATGGGTTGGGTAGTTCTTTTCATGAGGTCTTAGTTGTCGGGAAGCATAAGCAATAACTCTCCCATTCTGCATTAAAACACACCCCAAACCCTTATGAGAAGCATCACTAAATACAGTATAACCATCCGTACCTGAAGGTAGGGTAAGAATCGGTGCAGTTACAAGTCGAGGTTTCAACTCTTGGAAAGCAGATTCCCTTTGGTCAGTCCAATCAAACGATACCCCCTTCTAAGTTAACTGAGTCAACGGTAAGGCGATTTTGGAGAAATCTTTGACAAATCTCCTGTAATACCCAGCTAGTCCTAAAAAGCTTCGGACTTCTGTCACATTTGTTGGTCTAGGCCAGTTTACTACAGCTTCAATTTTCTGTGGATCAACAGAAATTCCATCTTTGCTAACAACATGCCCCAAAAACATAACATGATCAAGCCAAAATTCACATTTAGACAGTTTAGCATAAAGTTTCTGTTCTCTTAGGGTCTGTAGGGCAAGTCTCAGATGATGTTCATGTTCTTCTACACTTTTGGAGTAAATCAGTATGTCATCAATGAATACTACAATAAAGTCATCAAGGTATGGTTTAAAGATTCTGTTCATGAGGTCCATAAATGCAGCAGGTGCATTGGTAACTCCGAAAGGCATAACTAAAAATTTGTAATGTCCATACCTCGTTCGAAAAGTAGTTTTGTCAATGTCTTCTGGTTTAATTGTCAACTGATGGTATCCTGACCTGAGGTCGATCCTAGAGAATACTTCAGCACCCTGTAACTGATCAAATAAGTCATCAATACGTGGCAATGGATATTTATTTTTCACAGTTACCTTGTTCAGTTCACGGTAGTCAATACACAGTCTCAGTGAGCCGTCTTTCTTCTTTACAAATAAAACAGGAGTGCCCCATGGCGAAGTGCTAGGCCTGATGAACTTCTTATCTAGTAGTTCTTGCAGTTGCACTTTCAATTCTTTCAGTTCAGTTGAAGCCATTCGGTAAGGAGCTTTAGATACTGGCTGCGTTCCCGGAATCACATCAATGGTAAATTCAATCTCCCTGTCAGTCAAATCCCCTGGCAGATTATCTGGAAAAACATCTGGGAATTCTCTGACTATAGGAATACTGTTCAAGTTAGCATTATCATCAGTAGATACAGTCAATACAGAACACAGATATCCCTTACACCCCTTTCTAATCAATTTAACAGCTTTCATAGATGAAATCAAATACGGAGGAGGTACTACTCCAACCCCATTAAACACAAATTCGGGCAAACCCGGTGGATGGAAAACTACTTGTTTCGTTACACAGTTTATGGTAGCATGGTATTTCGTTAACCAGTCCATTCCCAATATTACATCAAAATGATCAATGTTCAGTGGCAGTAAGTCAATAAACAAATGTGCATCTCCAACAATAATTTCACAAGCAGGGTACATATATGCACAGGTCATAGATTCCCCAATGGGTGATGATACAGCTAACAGATAATTCATAGGTTCTAATGGTCTATTCAGTTTTTGCGAAAAAGCATGCGACACATATGAATGCGTAGGCCCCAAATCAATCAGTACATAAGCATTTTGAGTACAAATAGAGAGAATACCTGACACAACGGTCTCGGTATTCTGCACGTCTCCCGGTATTAGGGCGAACACTCGGCCCTGCCTCATGGGCTCTTTCTCGGTAGTTTTGGGATTCAGTTTTGGTGCAACAGTTGATGCTGCTACGTTTGGTGCAGCTTTACTATTGGCTTGTGGAGCAGAGGGGCAGTCTTTAACCATGTGGCCCACCTTGCCACACCTGTAACAGGCTCCAGATATTTTGTAACAGACCCCTTTGTGCTTCTTGCCACACTCAGAACATGGTGGTATGAAACCACTCCCTTGGCTGGGGCTAGTTGTTGACCCCGTATTCTGTTTCTTGTTCAATGGGTTATGCTTGCCTTTCTTGAATTTAAAACCCTGCCATTTACCACGCTATTCAGACGCTGGTGTTTCAGTTTTCAGTGCTTCGATGTTCGATTCAGCCATCAAGGCTCGGTCAAGAACATTTACATAGTTCGGTAATTTCAGAACATTTATTCTGTCGAGTATTGCAACATTAAGGCCGCCTTCAAACTTTCTGGCCTTCTTGTAGTCAGTGTCAACCATGTGTGGTGCATAACGGGCAAGTTCAGTAAATTTTGTCTCGTATTCAGCAACGGACATCATGCCCTGTCTCAGCTGTTCAAATTCAGTCACTTTTCTGTCCCTAACACACTGAGGGAAATACTTTTCAAAGAAGGCTCCTATGAATTGAGCCCAAGTCATAACAGTATTGTCATCACGGATAAGAATCCACCACCTCCTAGCTTCTTCTTGCAGAGTAAAGGTGGCCAATAGCACTTTATGTGCTTCGGAGCACGGAAAGACCTCAAACAATTTTTCTGTCTCGAGAACCCACGCTTCAGCTTTTAACGGTTCAAGGCCTCCCTGGAAGGATGGCGGTTTCATTTTGCTGAACTTATGGGTGAGAGCAATTATGTCCCCATCATTAACATTCACATTCTGCTCCGGCTGTACCGGAGGAGGAGGCGGGGGCTGTTGATTCTGTTGTTGATCTAGTCTCTCAGTCATTAATTCCATCATTCTTTCCAGCCTTGCCATTCTTGCCTCAGAGGATGAGGATTCAGATTCATTTGCAGTTCTCGCATTATCCATTTCACTATAGGCAGTTATAGCAGTTATCAACATAGGCAGTCATTTGTTTAACAGATTAACACATTAGCATACATTCAGTCATATCCTAGCCACACACACTTATCATGCTCATGTAATGCCCTAATCGCTTTTCTAGGACATCCTATAGCTCATTGGGACACGTGTGTGCGATATAACTCGTGGTAAGTATCGCTTTGATACCACTCTATCACGACCCAAACCCGCCCCTATGGGTTTAGCACCGTAACCGGCCAGTAATCCGAGATTACCGAAGGCCTGCTTAACAGTAATACAGTAATACAGAGTACAAGGGCTGGAGGAAGCCAATACAGTAAATAAACAATGTCCAATGAGCTGTGACAGTCTGTATGCAAAAAGACTTTTCATTCAAATATATACAGTCGGACAAAACAGTATGTACATATATACAATCATTCAGTTCAGGGACCTAATCCCTATTAAACAGTACAGTACAGTAAACAAAACAGTTACAGAGACAGAAGGGGGAACTAAAAACACCTCTAGGCCATAACTTGACAGGCTCGGAACCTAGCAGTAAGACACAATGGTTGGCTTGACAAAACGGGAGCTTACCCCGACGCTTCTAGCCGCGGTCTGGTGCCTGTACACCTACATATATATATGAGCAGTGAGCTAAAGCCCAGTGAATAACACAATGCATAAAGGGGTTAAGAATGAATGTCCTTTCAGTATTGAAAACAATTCATTAAATCAGTATTTCAGTCGTTCAGTTAGTACAGTCATATGTGGTACATCCATTAGCATAACAGTACAGTAAACAATAGGTCTTAAAAGACCGAACAGTAAATGATGGCCATCAATCAGTAAACAGTAGTGGTTCCAACAAGGGAACCGACAGAGATCTCTGTAACAGTAACAGTAAACAGTAGTTACTAAGGATGCCACAATACAGTTTAGAATATAGGACATACATTCAATTAACAGTATCAGTTCAGAAAGCAGTACAGTTCAATTGTTCAGAAGATAATCATTTTGAACATATCTTTACACAATTGTTACTCACAGAGTTCTGGGCTACAGTAAAGCTAGAGCGCGTCCCCAGTCGCCAACCCTACACAGTTTACAGATTGAACACACACTAAGCTACACAGTTGGGAAAGATAATAACTTAATCCCTAATTTGTCTCGGTGTGGTTCTACATCTATATCCTCATTAAGATGCCTTAAACTAGGCCTAATAATGCCTAGGATGAGATGAGGATGCAAAAATGTACTTTAAAAGCATTTTCAGAATTTTCAGAAAACAGGGGTCACGCTCGAGCATAGGTTACTCCGCTTGAGCAGACATGCAGACAAAGGTTTTCCGCTCGAGCGTAGACTTACCCGCTCGAGCGTTCTACAAAACAGTTAAAAGTGTTGGATAGGTGAAAATCACGCTCGATTGGGCGCTCGACACCCACTCGAGCATAAGACACAATGTCCCGCTCGAGCGTAAATTATTCCGCTCGAGCGGACTTCAAAACAGAACAAAATACTGGGAGCACGAATTTCACGCTCCAGCGCCAGTCACCCTGCTTGAGCGTGAACCCAAATTCTGGAAATTCCAGATTTGAACCCCAAGCTTAAAACCAAGTTTTAAACCATA
>NW_021031065.1:0-14161 GCF_004153795.1 Camellia sinensis
TACAGGATATTTATTAGATATTGATTGTGCTACAAATACAAGTGAGGTAATAAAATAATGGAAGAGTGACATGCACCATGTCTTAAATATCTACAGTAGCACATGGCGCATGCAAAGTTTTTAAAATTATATTGAACATAGCTTTTACGGTTATAGTAGTAAATTGGTATGATAATATGAGAGAAAGTGACAAAAATAATAATAATAATAATTAACAACAAAAACTACTTTGGAAGGTATGTTAAACCTATTTGTGAAATATATTGGATTAGGTATTGTAGACACCCCATTTTTTACCGCCCTTAAGACTTGGGCACCTCAGGTTAATAACTTGATGATGAAAGTTTCACTGTATAAACGTTCAATTTCTTTAACAAGAAGAGCATCTAAATCCCAACCTTACACCCCATTTTTGAACCAAAACTATTTTAGACCTTCAAACCTTCTCTTGCAAAATATTTTTCCAAATGTTTCTGTGATGTTCCAAGGTTCGCATTTCGTTTAAAATATTGCACTTTTTGGTAAACCGAGCAAGGACAAAATGGAAATAAATGGAAGGGAGGTGAACTCTTTGAAAAAATCTTTAAAACATCTTATTTATAGGTTTGGAGTTAAAGAAAATATGAGAGGATGGAAGAAAGCTAGTTGGGAAAGAAGTTGGACATCAATCTGTTAGGACATAAATGAGTAGTCTTCACTAAGATAGGCATATCTCTTTGTGCACTTAGAATTTAAGCATAAGGCTGCCACTATTGAAAAGTAGACTTTCAGGACTTTAATTTAGACTCAAGAATCACCTGAAACCGAGTCTGGATGAAGGAGATATGCTCGTTTGAAGTTTGGCCTAAAAGTAGTTTTATGACCGGCAACCTACTATTGCCGGCCACCATTAGTGGCTTGCTGGCCAGTTGTGTAAAATGCAGATATTTATTTGAAGATATTTATTGCCAGTTGTCCCCCAAAAGCCCCAGCTGTTCCTATACTAGGGCTGTGCAGCGGATCCATTGACCCGCCACACACTACAACAAAAAAGGTCTATGGTGACAAAAACGCGTGACAAAAAAATAGTTCGTCTCCAAATATACATGTTTTAGTGATGAAAATAAGATTTCGCCTCCAAATGTATTATTTTTAGAGAGGAAAACCAAATTTTGTCACCAAATGCTTAAAATCAAATAAAACAATAGGTGACGAAAATTTTATTCGTCTCTAAATTTTATTTTTCGTCACAAAACAATTTCCCGCCCTTGGAAAATTTGGTGGAAGATTTGGCGCCATTTTGGAGATGAAATTTGTCGTCACCATTGTAAAAAAATTTAGAGAGGAAATAATTTCGTCTCCAAATGTATTATTTTTAGAGAGGAAAACCAAATTTCGTCACCAAATGCTTAAAATCAATAAAAAATACAAGAAATCTAGGCTATTGTGACAAAATTTGGTGACGAATTTTTTTTTGTCTTAAAATTTAAGCCAAAGATGACGAAATATTAATTTTGTCGTTTGTTTTAATTTTTCTCAAAAGTATAGGTGACGAAAACAAAATTTTGTGTGCAAAAATGAGGTGCCAATTTCATTTGCATTGGGGCGAATTATTTTAGCTCATTGGAGACGAACATTTTTGGATGGATGCGTGCCACGTGGTGGGCGGGTGCGGGCCTAGTTTATGACATTTTTCGGGTTCGGGTCAGGTGGCGGGTGATCCGTCATTTTAGTCAGCAAACCCGACCTGACCACAATTGGTTATTTATTTATTTATTTTTGGCTGATATGCCTCATTTTTCCTCCTTTTCCTTTCTGATACGCATAGCTCATTTTGCCCTAATTTTCGACAGACAGACATTCTCATTCTCTCTCTCTCTCTCTCTCTCTCTCTCTGTGTACCCTACCCATCGTCGGACGATCTACACGGCGTCGACGATCAATCTACACTACAGACTGAGGTATCTCTCTCTCTCTTCTTTTCATCTTCTACTGTTTTCCTCTTCTTCTCATCTTCTTCTGCTTTCCTCTTCTTCTCTTTTCTTCTCTTTTTCTGATCTGAGTCTAATCTGTTTTTTTTTTTAAAACAAAATAGATGGTTAGATTGATCGATCTACAGTCTACTACACTGACTGTAACTGAGGTACCTCTCTCTCTCTCTCTCTCTCTCTCTCTCTCTCTCTCCTTCTTCTTTTTCTTCTTCTTCTTCTGAATCTTAACTGGTTTTTTTTTTTTTTTTTGGTTCCAGTTTTAAACTTCTAATCTTTTAGAGTCTAATCTTTTTTTTAGAGACGTGGTTAGATTGATTGACACAGTGTTAACTGTTAAGGGTTCTACACACAGAGAAAGGAATACAGAGAGAAAACCACAGAGAGGTTTGGTTTATTTTTTTTGTTATTTGCTTCTGCAGTGGATTTTGTGAGGGACTTCATAGAATCTTTTTTGATTCAGAATCTGTTTTAATCCGTTCACAATCTGGAATTAATCTGTTCTGTTTTGAACAATCTGTTTTGTTATTATCAGATAACAAATTATGATAATATATTAGTCAGTGAACTAAATTTGTTATTATGAATCAAATTATGATAATATATTACTTAGTTTGTTTAAATATTAAAATTTAATATATTATTATTATGAATCAAATTATGATAATATATTAGTTATGTTCTGTAATTTAGTCAGTGAACTAATTTTGTTTAAAGATTAAACTTTGATTCATAATATATTAGTGAACATTAAACTTAGTTCTGTTCTGTTCTGTAAAATTTGATTCATAATAAATTAGTGAACATTTAAACTAATCTCATTAGTCAGTGAACATTAGTTAGTGAACTAATCTTACTTAGTGAACATTAGTCAGTGAACATTAGTTAGTTTAAACTTACTGATTCATCTTACTTAGTTTAAACTAATCTCATTAGTCAGTGAACATTAGTCAGTGAACTAATCTTACTAAGTGAACATTAGTCAGTTTAAACTTACTGATTCATCTTACTTAGTTTAAACTAATCTCATTAGTCAGTGAACATTAAACTCTGTCCATTTAATATCCTTCTTTTATCTTCATATGCCATTTAACATGTTCAAACATAGACAAAGAGTCTGATGGTTGTTTTTCAAAAAGGGCATGGATTTGAAAAGCATATTTTGAATGATTTTTTATTGGTTGTTGGCAGTTTATTTGATAATCTATGACAGGCTCTAAGAGTCATGGAACAAGTAATTTGTTAAGTCATTTGAAAAATTGTACAAAATATCCATATAGGGACACTCATGGGCAACAAACATTGGGATTTCAACCTAGAGAAGTTGGCAGTGATGGTGAGGGTGTTGTTGATATTGTGGTTATGCCATTTTCCATAGAAGTTGCTAGGAGGCATCTTGCCGAGATGATAATAATTGATGAATTGCCCTTTAGATTTGTGGATGGGGTTGGTTTTAAGAGGTTTTGTAATGTCATGCAACCCAAGTTCAAGATCCCATCTCGATATACTGTTGCTGGGGACATTGTAGACATATACACTAATGAAAGAGAGAGGTTGAAAAAAAATTGTGAAGGGGTGTAGAATTTGCTTTACCACAGACACATGGACTTCCATACAAAATTTGTGTTATATGTGTCTAACTGCACATTTCATTGATGATGATTGGAAGTTACAAAAGAGAATCATAAATTTTTGTCAAGTTGAAGACCACAAAGGAGAAACACTTGGTAAAAAATTGAGGCATTCTTAAAAGAGTGGGACATTGATGGCCTTTTCACCTTAACTGTTGATAATGCGAGTTCCAATAATCTAACCATTAGATTCTTGAAACGAACCACAAAATTGTGAAAGGGAACTGTCTTGGTCCATGAATTTTTGCATATGCGTTGTTGTGCGCATATTCTAAATCTCATTGTTAGTGATGGATTGAAGGATCTTGAGCCTTGTATAGCGAATGTGAGGTATGCAGTGAGGTATGTGAGATCTTCTCCAAACTGCCTTGACTTTTTTAAGAAGTATGTGGAAAGTTTGAAAATTGAGAGTAAGAGTCTCTTGTGCCTAGATGTGCCAACATGGTGAAATTCTACATATCTTATGTTGGAAGCGGTAGAAAAATTTGAAAGTGCTTTTCAAAGAATGGGTGAGGAGGACTACAATTATAAACACTACTTTTTGGATAATGAAGGGGGTGAGAAGAGAGAGATGCCTACCGCCGATGATTGGGATAATTGTAGGGTGTTTTTGAAATTTCTTAGAATGTTCTACAATGCAACAAAGAGATTTTCTGACTCTTTATTTGTTACTTCAAATACATTCTACACTGAAATTTTTGTCATTGAAAATATGATTGGACAATTAATCAAAGACAATGATCCTATTTTGTCTTCAATGGCAAAGAAAATGAAAGAGAAGTTTGACAAGTATTGGGAAAATGGGGATAAAATCAATCTCCTTTTGTACATTGCGGTTGTTCTTGACCCTCGAAGAAAAATGACATACTTGCAATTTTGTTTTTCAACAATTTTTGGTGGAGATGTTGTGAAAGTGAAAGAAATGTTAGAGAATGTGAAAAATTGTTTGAGTAAATTGTATGATCATTATGCCGCGCTTGATTCAACAAATGTGCATGCCTCCAATGTAAATGAAACAGTAGTTATGGTGATAGATGAAAATGACCCACATTCTCTTGTGAACTCTCAATTTAACTCATTTTTGGAGGGGCAATTTTCTAGTAGTGGGAGTATGTCAGAATTGGACAAGTACTTAGGTGATATTGAGAAAGGTGGGAAGAATGCTCAATTTGACATCTTGGAGTGGTGGAAGGTTAATGCAACAAAGTATAGAGTATTATCACTCATAGCACGAAATGTGTTGGCAATGCCTGTTTCCACTGTTGCTTCTGAGTCGGCTTTTAGTACAAGAGGTCGTATACTTGATCCATTTCGAAGTTCACTTGCTCCAAAGATGGTGGAGGTTCTTGTTTGTGCACAAAATTGGCTCCAAAGTAACATTCCAATATGCCTTCGACAAGCAATGAATGATATTGACGAATTTGAACAACAATATGATTCAGGTAATACATTCAATGATTTATTTTGTTTTAAATTTCATTTATTATGTATTATTCAAAATTCATTATTTCCACTTCACATGTTTTTCTTGTGTTATGTTTTATGTGTAGTTGTTTCAGAATCAAGTTCTTGTTCAAGCCCAAGTCCGGAACCTAATTTTATTGAAGTTTAATATCATGGTAAAATACCCCTCCCCTTTGCTAAATGTTGTTAACATATGTTTATTTGTTTTAAGTTTAAGACTTTTTAGTGTTTTCCTTATTAAATAATTTCATTTTTTTTGTTATGCAGGTTTAGATGGCTCATGGTTTGGCTCAAGCAAATTAATGACTTTTTTGCTTCTTTTTGGATGACTGTATTTTTTTTTTTTTTTAAACTTTGGATGATTTTCAACTTCAACTTTGGATGACTGTAATGAATTATGTTTTTGCATTGCCCACTAGAACATTGAACTTTGGATGCCCAGCTTGTTTTTTGCATTGCCTACTGGAATCAATAAAAATGAATTATGTTGAAGTTGCCCTAGATTGTTGTGAATTGCCCAGCTTATTTTAATTGCCTAGGTTGAACTTTGAATTGCCTAGGTTGAACTTTGAACTTTGGATGCAATGCTTATTTTTTAGGAAGTTGCCCAGGTTATTGTGAATTTGAATTGCACACTTGAAATGCACAGGTTATGTACACTTGAAATGCCTAGGTTATGTACACTTGAAATGCACAGATTAAGAAGGCAAAAAGAATGAATATGTTTTGATTGATGTATATGGTCCTCCAAGCAGTTTTTGATCTCATGATCATAAATATTAAATGTACAGGTGACTTTGGACTTGCAAAGCTGCTCTACAATTTATTTCCTAATCATACTTTATCAATTTATATATATTCAAATGAAATAAACTTGTATTCTACAATTGAATTTGAATTAATCAAATGCAACACTTGCATTCCATTAGTCCATTGATCTTTTTTCTAAGGTCCAATCTAATATTACATTCAGATACTCAGATAGATTCTCTCCTAGTATTGGCTTCAGTCAATAAGTTTTGTATGCTGTTAATGTTTGAGAAGAAATGGCACCAACTTATGTCTACCTATTAATGGTGCCGCCTCACATCTTATGTAGGTGGTGAGAACTTCCATGAATGACATGTTGCTACTGTCTCAGGTTGTTGTATGTTGAAATAGCTACACACCAACCTAGTTTATGGCATTTTTCGGGTTCGGGTGGGGTAGCGAGTTTTTTTTTTGTTTTTTGTTTTTCGTTGAAAAATTGTAAAATTTCAAACCGCCAAACCGATTTGTATCCATCTGCCAAATCCGCATCCGCCGAATTGGCGGACGGATGCAGATTGATTTTCTCCAATCCGCCAATCTAGCGGATGGATGACGGATTGGAAGTTTCGTGGCCGCAACCGATCCGCGCCCACCCCTATCCTATACAGATATTTCCGACTTGAGAGACTGCTTTTCTATAAATACTTGGCCAACCCTCTTGGTTTTAGGTTAGAAAAAATTCCTTAAGGACCAAAACTTGAAATTCTCTCTCTATCTCTATCTTGCAACACACACACCTTATCCAAACACTTCTTAAACCAATATTGGAGCTCTCATTGCTGAGATTATTGAGTCCAAATTTCAGCCCTTGAGAGTGTAAGCTTTGTGGTTTGTGAACAAAAGAGTTGCCTTGCTTCAAGGGGTATAATTTTGAGCATCTCTACACTACTTCTGCCTTATCTTTTCTTGTTGTTTTTGAATTGTTTTTGGACTATTTTTATGGGCTGAAACTTGTGGTTTAAAGCTATCAAAGGTGGAGGGATTAACTACCCTTCTTTGAACCTTGTTCTCTAAGCTTTTGCCCTTGTGTTTCTCATTCTTTTCTCAACTTTTTTTGAGCTTTTTACCGCTAATTTTCAGTGGTTTTCATAGGCTAAAAAAGTGGTTTTGAAGTTCCAAAAATGGAGGGGTTACCCACCCCTCCTTTGGCTTGTTTACTAACTTAATTTCTCCATTATTTTAGCTTACTCTTTTAGCTACTGGTCATGTCATTTAAGCTTTGTATAGTATTCTTGTAGTGTAATGGTCCTCATAGGTTTGGTGGTTTAAGCCTTAGCCACCAACCTATTTGAGTTGATAGCCTTTACTTCTTGTTTTCCATACTTGTGTTCACCTCTAAAAATCTTTGTAACCTCCATCATTTCTTGACTTTATCTCTTTGTTTTGAGAGTCGCTCCAAAAGGAGTGTTGTTTAATTTAAGCTTGAAGGGGTGATATTGTGCTTAATGGTTTAATCCCTTTAGGGGTTCATTACCAACGGCATGATCTCCCTCTCATGCCTAAAACAACATTTGGGTTGGTACTTCTCTCCATTAGTGGACTTAAAGCTCATTATTGGACTCAATTGACTAAGGAATGGAAAGGTAATTAAAAGAGGTAATTAAAATTGGGATAAAATGGACCAAGATAATAAAATAATTTGGTGTTCAATCGGACGTTAATTGAACACATGGGACTTGAACTTTTTAGTGTTTTCCTTATTAAATAGATTGATGGCTTGCGAATCAAGCCTACCCCTCCTTTGACCTGTTTGCTGATAAGGAGAGGCAGGATGGACAAACATCCCCTGAGACTACTCTGGTTTGTGTTTTGTTTGTCCTCTATTGCTGCAGGAAAGAACCAACATCAATAGCCGGCAGGCACTTTTACTGGACGTCAACCCACTATTAGTGGCCTACCGGCCACTACTTCTAGGTTGCTGACCACTTTTTCATGCAGGCAGTGTCCTTTTTTCAGTAGAGTAGATCAAAGGCTGAGGTGGAAAACATGTCCAATTTTTTAACTGTGCAACAGAGGCATTCCAATAGCAAAACGGAGAGCATTATCAGGTGGAAATCCGCATCCATGCATAAACCATCCCTCGATTCTTGGGATCCGTGAAGCGATGTTGTAATAGTAATCTGTTCTGCTTGGAGTAATAAATTTGTAACTAATTAGTTATAATAGCTAATTAGTTTTGGTGTTGTACTTATTTAATTAGCTAAAGTAGTTGGTTAAATTTGTTGTTGTAATAATTAGCTAATTAGTTAACTTATTCATTTGGTTTGTAATAATTAGGTAATTAGCTTAGCTAGTCCATTTATTCGGATCCTCCTGCGCGAGGGCAAAAATGTAATAATGTATATGACTTCCAACTCCACATCTTTCTCCCTTTTATTTACTTGCTTATGATGGTTAGCTTAGAACATTATGTTTCGTTTAGCATTTCCCATGTTTGCATCCATGTGTCTTGCATGCATAAAGTTCGGCTCATCGCTCCAACAAGCATTGTAGTATAAATACTTCTTTGAATACGTGTTTAAAACTGCATGCTATCAAATTGATTCACATGCCATGCTAGTAGCTAGACTTCTAAATTGCATGTGTTTCATTAGGCATATTTCATTAGCTAGGATTATGCATTTTTCTAACTATTTTCTTTCTTTTGGCTCGCCTCGGGAATTGGAGTAAGCTTTAAATGCTTTAACATACTGCATGAGTGTGAGTGTTGCCATATCAAAAAATGAATACCATGAGGCTAAGTGCTTAATTGATATAAATGATCGAATGCCTGTGGGTGAAGGCTAATTGCTTGAATTGGGATGATTTGAATAATATGCATATGCGATCACTTTTTCAAGTGGTACGTATTCAAACTAATTTTCAAAAACAAACATGAAATAAAATGTTCCAAATTTTGCAAATTAGTCTACACTTGTGTGCAACACAAGTAATGTTAGTCTAATAATCGGAATAAGAGAATATAATGTAGATAAAAATCACATCATGATTAATAGAGGCCGATCTTTGATCGGGCAAATAGGGTGCTCGACCTTCCCCTCTCATACCTAAGTTCCCGAGTCGAGACAACTTTGGTGATGACGGATAAGTGGCCTTTGGCATGAGTCCCGAGTTTTCTAAATTTTTCAAAAATATTTAGGTGGCGACTCTGTATCTGGCAAAGCAGTCCATTTTTAGCATTTTCATTCAAAATCGATTTTCCAAAAGATTTGCCGGATTTGGACTCTTTTGTGTTTATCTATTGCACATTGCACTTGTGAGATCAAATTCAAAACCACGGGAGTCCAAACTGTAGGGCCTATCATTTTCCGAAAGGAGCACGAAAAGTTAAGCTACATGTATGTTAAACCTACCTAATCCAAATCATCCTGACTTTAGAAACTTTACCAAGCAACAACTGAAAGATAACACTAGAAACTATGACTATAGAAGAAGAACATGACTAAATAGAGTATCTTTTGCTAGAGGAACATCCAATTATGCAGATTTTACTCCTAGAAAGGAAATATTTTTAAGGGAGGTACCATTAAAACTAATAAGCAATACAAGGTATTTATTAGACATTGATTGTGCTACAAATACAAGTTGTAGACACCCCATTTTTGACCAACCTTAAGAATCAGACGTCACCAATTGAGCGCTCGGTGATGATGCATATTGTGCTCGTTCTGAGGTTTTAGAGTCTCGGTTGCGAGCCTTGCCTCCAGATTTCGGGGCTCTTTTGTGCTTTGCCTCAGTTTGCGAACCAGGTCCTGTTTTCTCTGTTTTCTCTTCCCGAAGGGAGGGAGAGGTCTCGTAGACCACCTCTCAGTGGCCGTAGCTACGTTTCGTGGCCGTAGGCCATTTTTTCTGTTTGGAGACCAGTTTCCGATTTTCGGAGCCGTCGGCCGTGTGCCTCGGTTCGGGACCGCTTAACTACCTCCGTTTGCTCTGATTTTTGGCACACACCTTGTTTCCTTTCTTTTGAGGGACACTGTGGCCTGAGAGACCACCTTCGTGGTCGCACGCCACTTCCGGTACCTAATAGCCTATTTTCGGGGTCCTATGCCGCGTGTTTTGGCCCCCGAACCCTCGTTTTGCATCGGTTAGGGTTCATTTCTGGCATGGGCCCTATTTTCATTGTTAGGAAGGTGGTAGTATAGTGGGAGACCAGAATTTCTTTTGAAAAATATTTTCTCTCTCCTCCAGCCAGTTTTTTTTTGGTAGAAAGCTAGTTTTTCCCACTTTTGGATCACAATTTCTGGTCTCCCATATCAGCATTGTGTTGTACTCATCTGGGAGGCCACCAATATGGTAGGCCGACCAGCTTTTTTCTTCTTGACCCTTTTGAACCTTGCTAGAAAGCTGGTTTTTCCCTCTCCTGGGTCACTTTTTCTGGTTTTTCACCCTGCAGTTGTGTTGTACTCACCTGGGAGGCCACCAATCTGGTATGGCCCACCACCTTTTCAACTTGACCTTTTTGACCCCTAGTTGGCCGACCAGGGGGAGTGGCCGGCCGACCACCTTAACTGGTCGGCCTGCTTCCTGCTTTTTGGTCTCTTTGAGTGTAAGCCAGTTGTGTCAGCTGGAAGCCTCAGAAGTGATCCTCCATACACGTGTATGGAGGATCTTTGAGCTTGGTTTGAAGCTTCTTAGAGAAGCTTTGGCCTCTCTTCTCTATAAAGGGAGGCCTCCTCTTCCATTGCTAGGGTTGAACCCTTTTGTTAGAGCATACAAACATTTCCCTCCATCTCTCTCTTTTCCAAGCTCCAAAACCCCTTTGTTCTTGCACCATTTACACTACACCTCCTAGCCTACCACCTCCACCACCCATTCAACCACCTTGGGACTGATTTTCAGAGGTTGAGAGCTCACTTTCTGAGTCCAGAAGTTGCTGCATTGCTGTGCTACAAGGGTAAGTCTCCATTTCCCCCTTTTTGACATTATTTTGCTCTATTCTTTAGCCCTATTTGCAAGCATTTTTGGACTTCTACATAAACTGAAAAAGTCTTTTTTTGATCTTCTAAACATGTTTGTTTAAGAACTTTTTTCTGTTTGGGGTCATCTTCCCCCTTGTATGCTCCATTTCTTCATGTTTAGGGCTATGCATTAGAGCATTTGCATTGGCCTTGGTTTGGCCTTTTGGCCACTGAAATCCAATGGATTTTTAGTGGCCAATATGTGCTTTTGAGCTTCAAAATTAGGGACTGATTTTCAGAGGTTGAGAGCTCACTTTCTGGGTCCAGAAGTTGCTGCATTGCTGTGCTACAAGGGTAAGTCTCCATTTCCCCATTTTTGACATTATTTTGCTCCATTCTTTAGCCCTATTTGCAAGCATTTTTGGACTTCTACATAAACTGAAAAAAGTCTTTTTTTGATCTTCTAAACATGTTTGTTTAAGAACTTTTTCTGTTTGGGGTCATCTTCCCCCTTGTATGCTCCATTTCCTCATGTTTAGGGCTATGCATTAGAGCATTTGCATTGGCCTTGGTTTGGCCTTTTGGCCACTGAAATCCAATGGATTTTTAGTGGCCAATATGTGCTTTTGAGCTTCAAAATCAGAGAGGGGTGACCCTCTAGCCCATCATTTTTGCATGCATTGACTGAGTTTCAGTGGTTATTTGTGCATATTTTGACATGGCATACATATTTTTTTGGCTGGTTTGGTGAGCCCTCATATGCTTTATATAGTTGTAGAACAACTCATGGTTCACTAGCTTTCTTTGCATGCTTTGTTGGACCTTGATTTTAACACATTTTGGCCATGTCTTAAACTGATAATGTGCTTATTTTGGACTGCCCTAGCTCTATTTTTGGGTCTCATGTTTGAATGATGTTTGTTTTGCATGCTTGTAGTTCAATACCCATGCTTAACTTTGAGGTTTGAGGTCCATTGCATGCATGTGCTGAGGTATTTTCATGCTTTGGGGTCATTTTGCATCATATTTTAGAGCTTTTTTGAATGCCATATTGCCATGTTTTATACTCTTTAAGTGCGTTTGAGAGTCGGGCTTGTATGCCTCATTTATCGACCATTGAATAAGCCCCATTTCGTTGCATTTCGAGCCATCATTTTAGGCCATTTCCCCACTGTTTCAGACCTGCCTAGGGTCTGTTTGAGGTTGGTTTTGCCATTGGTGCATTACTTTGTGTACCTCTAGTGTAACCCGCTTCACTAGTTTCGGTACCCGGGCCATCTAGCATGCATTGTGTGACATATTCGCATGTTTCGAGATCATCTCTTATGCCATTTTAGAGCTGTGTCATGTGTGTTTGTATGCCATACTTCATCCCTTGCCATGCTTTGGTAGAGTGGCATTTGATGCCTTAGGATCGATCCTTTGCATTCGTACACGTCTGCATATATTTCGGTTGTCTCATTGTCATCACATGGCCACTGATGTGGGTGTGGCTGAGGTCCACTCATATTGGTGTAAGTCCATCTTGCATTGCATATGCCATTTTAGTCCATAGCATTGCGTATGCTAGGTTGCATGTCAGAGCATTGTGTATGCCATGTTACATCACGTGCATTGTGTATGCCATTTTAGCCCATAGCATTGCGTATGCTAGGTTACATGTTAGTCGTATTGTGTATGCCATCTCATTTGCATTGTGTTTGGGATAGGAGTTGGCCCAAGCATGGGAAACGAGGGATGTTTCGTACTCCAAGTGACAGAATGTGTCTTAATTCCCGGTCGCCGACACTCCGGATTAACCATGATGGAGTCTAGGTCTTGTTGTGTTTTCATGTGCATTCATTTCAAATCGAGTCGTGCAAATCGACTTCTTGGCCATCATGCATCGAGATGAGTGATTGATGGCACGAGGATCGAGGACTACACTTCCTGAAGAGTAGCCACGCATACATATGTGAAAATACTTTGCCATGCCCTTTTCTTGCTCTTTGTTGCAGCAAACCAGAAATCAGCAACTTTCTAAAGCCTTGCACAGCATTCCGGGATTAATTGCAAACAGAGGCGAATCGGGGCATCGCAATGGATTTCCGCGCAAGGCAACTCGAGCATGCATCTTTCATCATTTGGAACAGAGCTGAGGCAGTCCATGGATTTGCATGCTAATTTATCCACTTTCCTAGTTGATTTGTTAATTAATTAGGATTTTGTACTTATTCGGACTTTAATTATTTATTAGGACTGTAATTATTTATTCAGAATGTATTATTTATTCGGACCATCCGAGCGAGGGCAATGTTGTAATAAGTGTGCATGAGTGTGATGTATATCTTCCAACCCCATGTCTTTCTCCCTTTTATTTACCAGCTTATGATGGTTAGATTAGGGCATGTTTCAATTAGCTTACTTATGACAGCATATTTGCATCATTCATTTGTATTGCATGCACCGGGCTCGGCACATCATACTAACTGCATTTGTATTTCAATTCCAAAATTGAATACGTGTTAACTGTAGCATCATCATATGTCATCTTAAAATAGTCGAGCCTATCTTAGTCGCATTCCTGTATGTATTGCATTAGGCATTTCTGTATAGTTGGAATCATGTATGGATTTCTAACATAGCTTCTGTTTTGGCTTGGAATACTCGGTAAGTATTTATGCTTTAGCATCCTTGCATGTGTGTGAGTGACTGCCATGATAGCATGCTTACCATGAGGCTAACTACTTATGTGATATATTTGCCTGAATGCCTGTGGGTGAAGGTTGGTTTATCTGAATTGGAATAATACATTGACTGTGAGTTTTAAGCCCACTAGATAGTGGCAAAACCATCTTTTCTAAGCCCACCCGAGGGTGGCAAAATCTGCATTTTAAGCCTACTTGTGAGTAGCAAACCGCTTTAAAAAATAAACATGAAATGTTTTGTTCCAATTCAAGCGATCCGGTCTATACTTGTATGCTGTGCGTATCACGTAGTAAATCTAGGCTAATAACCGGAATAAGAACGCATAATGTTTTCAAAACTAGATATCATGGTTAGTAGAGGCCGATCTTTGATCGGGCGAGCGGGGGTGCTCACGAAGTGACCTTTCCCAATCGTACCCAAGTTCCCGAGCCGAGGCAACTTTGGTGATGACGGACACGTGGCCTTGGGCAATGAGTCAGGGTTTCCTAAATTTTCCAAAATAAAATATTTAGGTGGCGACTCTGTATCTGGCAAAGCAGTCTATTTTTGGCACTTCTTTCTAAAAATTAGTTTTTCAAAACAATTTGTCAGATTTGGACTCTTTGATGATTCATCGGTCTTGCATTGCACTCTGTGAGATTAGATACAGGACCGTGACATTTGAGTCCGAACTTTAGTGAGCCCAATGAACAAAACGGGGGGG
>NW_021031065.1:18957-30971 GCF_004153795.1 Camellia sinensis
ATTAGAACTTTTATCAGTTATAAGTTAAGCTTAAAAACAGATGCAAGATAGGCTAAGGGCTTAAGCAAGAAAGGGGTATCTAAAGGTAAGAAGCTCACCCTTGTAGAACCTCTTCAAGAACAAAGCTCCAGCAGGTTTTCTGAGTTTAAACTAACCCAAAAACACTGAAATCAACCTCCTAGTACCTCAGCAACCAAGGATGGTGTTCTAGTGTGTGTTTGTGTACAATAGTAAGACAATATTACACTTTTGGACACAAAACAAAGCTAAAACAAGAAGAATAGATACAACACTATATCTATCCTCTCAAGAACCAATTTTTCTGAACCTTGGAGGACGGAGGAGGGGCTCCCTCTTTATAGAGGCTCAAATTCTAAAGCTTCCAAGAGAAGCTAAACAAGAGGCAAATCCCTTCATACACGTGTATGGAGGGGGTTAATTGTGGGTGCCAGCTGTGCCAGCTGGCACAAAATATCTGCATAAAGCAGATGAACGTGGTTCGGCCAGCAAAAAAGGTCGATCAACCAACACAATGGCCGACCAACTAAATATAGTACCGATCGGCCAACACTCTTGGTCGATAGAAAGAAAGAGGGGTCGATGGCTTCAAGCCTTGGTCGGTAGGGTGTAGGGATGGCCAACAAGCCACTTTCTTCCCTTAGAAGCAAAAACACAAGTGTTTAGTCCACAACCAAGCACAAAACAATCAAGTTGAGAGATCTTGAGGCAAGGTGCATAGCCGAGACCTCCGAGAACTCAGAACGAACACGAACATGGATGATCATCGAGTGTTCAAACGATGACGTCCAAGTCTTTAGGACGCTAAAAAATGGGGTGTCTACAGTTGCCCCTCTTTGACAGAACTCGAAAGTCATAATAATGACGGGAGTGAATATCAAAGCCCCGAGACGACCCATTTTTGACAAGGCCGAAGACTTAGACAAAGCATGCAAGATAGCAAGATATGTGCCCGAAGGCAGGGGCAAAATGCAAATGACATGCACGGTACCGAACATAACTTATGATCATGCAAAGAAAGCTGTAATGAAGCATAACATGCAATGGTTTAAGCAAGCATATACAAATCTAACTACATTTCATGCAGAAAGGATGTAAGAGAATTATGCAATTCTCGTGAGCATGTGCGATAGATACTCAAAAGTGAACGAGGTGTGATAGATACACAAAGTGAGTAAGCATGTGCGATAGATACACAAAGCGAGTGTAGTGATAGATACACTATAGTGAACGTGTGATGGATACACAAAGCGAGCGTGTGATGGATACACAAAGTAAACGTGTGATGGATACACAAAGCGAGCGTGTGATAGATACACAAAGGGTGAACACAAAGTGTGATAAATGCACTTAGTGAACAAAGTGTGATGGATACACAAAAGGTGAACACAAAGTGTGATAGATGCACTAAGTGATCAAGTATGATAGATACACTAAAGGTGAACACGAAGTGTGATAGATGCACTTAGTGAACAAGTATGATAGATACACTAAAGGTGAACACGAAGTGTGATAGATGCACTTAGTGAACAGGTGTGATGGATACACAAAAAGTGAACACAAAGTGTGATAGATGCACTAAGTGAACAAGTATGATAGATATACTAAAAATGAACACAAGGTGTGATAGATGTACTATGTGAACAGGGTATGCTAGATACATTAAAGGTGAACACGAAGTGTGATAGATGCACTTAGTGAATAGGTGTGATGGATACACAAAAGGTGAACACAAAGTGTGATATATGCACTAAGTGAACATGTGTGATGAATACACAAAAGGTGAACACAAAGTGTGATAGATGCACTAAGTGAACAAAGTGTGATGGATACACAAAAGGCACAAAGTAAACGTGTGATGGATACACAAAGCGAGCGTGTGATAGATACACAAAAGGTGAACGCAAAGTGTGATAGATGTACTTAGTGAACAAAGTGTGATGAATACACAAAAGGTGAACACGAAGTGTGATAGATGCACTAAGTGAACAAGTATGATAGATAGACTAAAGGTGAACATGAAGTGTGATAGATGCACTTAGTGAACAAGTATGATAGATACACTAAAGGTGAACACGAAGTGTGATAGATGCATTTAGTGAACAGGTGTGATGGATACACAAAAGGTGAACACAAAGTGTGATAGATGCACTATGTGAACAGAGTATGATAGATACACTAAAAATGAACACAAAGTGTGATAAATGCACTATGTGATCAAAGTATAATAGATACACTAAAGGTGAACATAAGGTGTGATAGATGCACTATGTGAACAGAGTATGATAGATACACTAAAAATGAACACAAAGTGTGATAGATGTACTATGTGAACAAGTGTGATGGATACACAAAAGGTGAACACAAAGTGTGATAGATGCACTAAGTGAACAAGTATGATAGATACACAAAAGGAATGAAGTGTGATTGATACACTGAATGAATAAAGTGTGATTGATACACTAAATGAATGAAGTGTGATTGATATACGAAATGAAGAGAGTGAAGTGTGATTGATACACTAAGTGAATGAAGTAAATGAAGTGTGATGGATACACTAAAGTAAATGAAGCAAATGAAGTGTGATGGATACACTAAAGTAAATGAAGCAAATGAAGTGTGATGGATACACTAAAGTAAATGAAGCAAATGAAGTGTGATGGATACACTAAAGTAAATGAAGCAAATGAAGTGTGATGGATACACTAAAGTAAATGAAGCAAATGAAGTGTGATGGATACACTAAAGTAAATGAAGTGTGATGGATACACTAAGTGAATGAAGTGTGATTGATACACTAAGTGAATGAACAAAGTGTGATAGATACACTAAGTGAACAAAGTATGATAGCTTACACGAATAAAGTGTGATTGATACACTAAGCAAAGCAAAGTGTGATAGATACACAAAGCGAAACAAGTGTGATGGATACACTGAGCAAATATGTGATAGATACACTAAGCAACCGTGTGTGGTGGATGCACAAAGGGAGCGTGTGATGGATACACAAAGTGAACATGTGATAGTGAGTGAAGAAAGTGAAGTGTGATTGATACACTAACTGAATGAAGTGTGATTGATACACTAAATAAATGATCTCAAACGGAACTTCTTTGAATGAACCGTACATACAATATTGTGCATGAATGAGAAAGAAACTTGATAGGTATGATGCAATACAATGCATGATGTTTAAGGAACGCAATAAATAAGCGTAGCAGCGCTTTAGAAAGCACCTCACGGGGTGAGTGGCGATGAACTACTCTACTGTGACTGGGATCTCCCCTCATGCTCTTCGAACACTTACCTTCAACTCACAGTACAAAGGCTTTGAAATACTGACAAGGGTTCTTATCTCCCCTCGTGCTCTTCGAACACTAACCTTCAACTTACAGTACAAAGGCTCTGAAATGTTGAAAGGGTTCTTCACGTAGAACACTTTGGATGCTGCCTTTCTTCCTGATCATATTCACAATTTTTCCTATTCCCCAACGGGGTGACAGACTAGGTTGGTTCAGTATCCAGAATTAAGGTGCATATATGCTATCTCAACCTATGGGGCTTCCATACAGATTTCAAGACGAGGACACGTCTCTGGGTATTTAAACCAGACTTTAGTCTCAGAAATCCCGAACCTTTGCGTTCTAGGCAACAGCCATTCGAACTCTAGTTTCCACTGTTGCAGTTGGTCTCCTAGGAACTCATTGCGAACACAGCCAAGATGCCTCTGGCAGGGAATGGTACTCAGGGAGAGCACTTTTGATTGCTATTCTGGCTTGAAGCAGACCTGATCTTGAGCTTGAGGTATAGGCACACTCATACTTCGAAACATTGGCAAGACCTGAAGAGGTACACACGGAATGCAATCTCGGAACTTACGGAAGTTGAAACAAACTCAGATACCTGACATTTTCCCTCTTTTCTTTTGCTTTGCAGTCTGGAACCTATATAGCTTTAGATAGGTCCTGGTTTTACTGTTCCCGCATGACCTGGGTTGAACCCTGCAGTTTTACGAAAGAACGAATTTTGTTTTGCACAGATGTGGAGAACGGCACGCCACTCGGAGCGCAAAACAATTTTATTTTTGAAATTGAGAGATGAGTTCTTGACTGGGGTATTGAGCCTACGAATGAACACATCGCACTATGACTCAACAACGGAAAACAAAAGGTAAACAACCAAAACACATCGAGTAACACTCGAAACGACTCAAAACAAGAATCGAGATAAAACAAAAAGACACGACACTCAGACTTGCACAAGGAGCCTGTTTCTCTGGGTATTATTTCCCACCCTTTCTCATTTGTGATTCTCATATCACTCGGCTCTCAGGCTCTGTTTTTTCTCTGAAAAAGCCCTTTTTCTCACTTTTTCTCTCAGCGCACATCTCTCTATTCTTCAATCTCTCATTTTTTATCCCCCCCTAGGTGGTTGATGGATAAACAAGAAGTTGCGGGCTCTCGCCCCTAGCATTCTGCTAGATTCTCTTTCTTCTACTCACAACAGTGAACTCCCCCCACAGAGGGGTTGTGATGCGGCTGGATGTGCAGCAGATCTGCAATTGACATTGGTTGACGATCCTCTACTGGGGAATTTGGACGTGATTAGATCTGTCCAGATGATGGAATATCCTGCTCCATTCCAGTTTGTGCTTTGCACTTGGCTTGATTCCTCGTTGCTCGGAGAATGTGAGAGCTTTTTGCCCTTTTGCGGTCAGCTTCAGTGGTGCCCTTTTCCGGCAGGTATGATGCCCTTTCTGGGAAGTGTGTTGATAAAGGGGAAAAGACAAAAAACCTGACTCAACTGTGCCCCTAGTTCATCATTTTGACCATTTTTTGTTTGTTTTTTTACTAAAACAATTTTGACCGACATGAGAGTTAGATTAACATGCTTGTTCGATTTTCTAATTTGAAATCATGCAAGTCAGGTTATGAGCACTGAAAATTTTCCTTTTTTGGGTCCAAGAAATAGTCTAGTTTTGGAAAAATAAAATAATTTTCGAGAGAATTAGTCAACCTCATTAAAAATTCTCAAAAACTATTTTTGCAAATGGCCACTGCTCGACCAACACAGAATTTACTCTTGAGATGCACAACCTCAAATCCAAAATAATGAAAAATTGCCCCTTGTCTGAACGGCACTGCATGGCAACTGAAAGTCCCCAGTCTGAATAGCACCGCAGCACTGCACGGCAACGGAAAGTTGCCCCTAGTCTGAATAGTGCCGCAGCACATGGCAACCAGTCCTCACAGTGACAATTACAACCAAATTCTCGGATACAGAGAAGACAAAGACCAGAACCGTCACATGGACACAGTCGAATTTGAAGTGTTTTACGGCTAGACTTCAGAATGAAGTTGCCTACGTATCCCAAACATGGGAATCAAGCCTTGCGTAGTTCCGGGGTAAGGTACACTCGGGTATTAACCTTTCCTTTTGCGCTCTAACTTTTGCCAAGGCCGCCCTTTCTGGGTTTTCAACCTTGAGAGCTTTGTTCTTCTTTTCTTTTCAATTTTTTTCACTTCTTTTCTTCTTTTTTCTTTTTCATCTTTTCTTTTTATTTTCTTCATTTTTCTTCTTTTCTTGCTCTAACTTTTTCCTAGGTCACCCTTCCGGGTTTTCGACCCAGCGAGCCTCTCAAGGGTAAAAGTTTAGCTTTGTCCATGTTGAATGGTTTGAGATCTCGAAACCATCTGAATCCAAGAGAATGGCTGCAGTTCGCTGATGATGTAGAAGTCCATCCAATGGAGGGTGAATTTGCCCCTAGTGTTGTAGATAGGAACTTGGTTGTCCTTCAGTAATACTTTCTTCTTTCCCCCTTCTGGGATTTGGCATTCTTTCCAGTCTTCCCTGGTTTGCAGAAAAGACTTATCTTTGACTCTTCGAGCGCATCTGACATTTTTGCCCCTAGTTCAAGGGCTGCTTTTGATCTAGCTTCGCAAGCTTCCTTTGATCACATCTGATATTCTCGTCCCTAGTTCATGGGCTGCTTCTAATCCGGCCACGCGGGCCTTACATTGTGGTTAACCGTTGAACATTCTGAATTAAGGTTCAAGGTTTGGAAGCAAAGGGGTTGAGTCTCGAGGTTGAGAGCGATCCTAAGCTGCACAATCTCAAGAGTGATTCCACACAGGTCTTCGTAGAACCATGCAAAACATTTTTTGAAATCTTTTAAGAAAGCAACTAATCGCTCGCGTCAAAGACAATGCAAAACCAATCTGGATCAAGCCAGGATCCTTCTCAGTAATCACATTAACAAGCATGATCTCAATCATTAAGGGCTTAGTATGCCTCTCTTTCTCTCAATTGATCAAATTTTTTGCAGATCCCGAGGAATTCCTTCCTCTTTGTTTTCATCACAATGTTCAAAAAGGTTTTGAAAAACTCAGGTCAATGTAATGATTTCAAAGCACAGAAAGCAGGTGGAATGCACTGTCGTTTCATTCAAATTTGCTGGCACAACAGGCTCAAAGCATAAATAAGCATAAAAGCATGAAAACCACAGCTGTTTCAATTAGATCTTCTGGTGTAACTGGCTCTTCAGCGGAAACAGACTCAAAAGGAAGCGAAAAGACAAACACAAAACAAAATAATGATATCCGAGGTAAGGCCCCCGGGATCACCTGACTTTAACAAAATAGGACTGACTCGATACAACAAGACAGACCCAACTGACTCAGTATGAAAAGACTGACTCTATACAATGGGACAGACTCTAAACGACACAACAAAACTGACTCAATACCCGAGTCAGAAAGTACAGAAAAACCAGCATTCACAAATGCTCAAAGTAGTGCGTGCCATACGCCACATCTGGAGTAAACTGAGTGCCGTCCGCAGGTGGTTCATCCCCTGATCACATATTCGTACTATCCCCCAAGTTCACTGATCCAGTGGCGATAGACTTTGTTGAGCTGGTGTGGTGATGACCTTGTTGTCAAACAGATCTTGCACATCATGGCGAAGACGAAAGCAACTGTCAGTGTCATGACCGGTTTGTTGATGGTAGGCACAGTATTTAGTCTGGTCATGCTTTGGAGGGATAGGATCGGGTAAAGGCCGTTGTTCCAACGGTTTCAGATATCCTTTCCGGAGTAAGGCCTCTAGAGCCTTTGACAAAGGCATATAAAATGGGGTAAAAACCCTCTTGACTGGAGGTGGATATTTGGTTTTTTGTGAGCTACTTCCAGACGCACCGGTGAATGGGGTAGCTATTTTTGATGTGGTGGTGGTGACCATGCCCAATTCAAAAGATCTTGCAGCTGCATCACCACTGGTGGTCGCATTCGAACTATGGGAAAACGCCCTCTTGGGCTACTCCTTCTCCTGGTCAATGAGGCCCTGCTTCATAGCATCCTCGATCTGTACCCCAATCTCATGTAGATCTGCAAAGGTGGGGAGGGGAAGAACGATCATCTTCTGCATGAGCTTGGGCTGGAGGTTGCGCACAACCATCCGAATCTGATCTTTGTCAACAGGCCTGATGGTCATCATCGAGGCCTTAGCCCTCCACCGGGTTACAAAATCGGAGAAACTCTCCTTCGGCTCTTGTGTAGTCGTCTCAAGATCACGAGTTGTGATCTCGATCTGTGTGTTGTAGGAGTATTGAGCTACGAAGGCCTCAGCCATCTCCTCCTAGTTCCTTTTGACGGAATCTTCCAATTTTGCATACCAAACGGCCGCTACACTCGACAGGGCCCAGCCGAACAAAGAAAGCTTCTGTAATCTGGTGAGGCCCATCGGCCTTAGTATGTCCGAAAACAGCCGCAAATGCACCATGGGATCCCCAGATCCGTCAAAGCGGTCAATATGTGGCATTTTAAACTGGTTTGGCAAAGTTAAGGCCGCATCGGTATACCCATCCTCAATGTTCGGAATGGACTTCACACTTTGAGATTTCTTGAACAGCTTTTCAAGCTTGCTCACTTTTAATGTTGTGGGGTCCACCTTGAACTCAAAGGGGGAATTCGGTAGATTGATAGGCGTGGGTGCCTTGGATAGTTGAGGTAGAATCGAGAGCGGAGGTGGCCCCGTTGGGATGTTTGTATCCTCCTGGACATTCTAGACATTCACCTCTTCTTGGGTATTGGGACTCTTGGTGGGGGAGGAACCTGGTGTGAAGCAGATGCTCCAGTTTGCTGTTGTAGCCTGGCAATTAACTCTGCCTGTTGAGCCATGACCTCGGCCTGTTGTTTGGCAAATTCGGTTTGACGAACAACGTCCTGCTGCATGGTTTTCATACTTTCTTGGAGTTGACGCATCATCTCCTCCATACTAACTGAAAACTACTGATCTAACTGAACAAGTGGTATATCTCTCTGAGGTAAAAGCAGATATCTCAACCCAACTACGCACAGGTGAGATGGATAATGACCGCTGATCTGAGGACTGTTGAACTGGTGATCTGTACCTGACTGGCCTTTTTACCCTGTCTTTGGCAAAGGAACACTGATTTCCCTTGAACTGAATCTCTAACCTGACAAAGTCTATCAGCACAAGTCCGATGAACCTCGGGGGATATTGGAGCCTTCTGAAGCTATGGTTCCAAGACTACCTAGCAAAAGAGAAAACATGTAGCATCTCAGCCCAATTTCAACAGAACATATTTGAGCATAATTGAATGAATGTACTTGAACACTTATCACTGTTCCCCAAATTACTCTCCCAAAACTGAATCTGATACCCGCAGATATAACTGATTCTCAATATACTGATGCTGATGCCCGCAGGCCTGATGCCCAGACTTGCAAACTGATACATGCATTCCTGTAGATACGCACTCTAAAAGCACATAGCAAGCAAGTGAGACCCAAAAACACCCCTATGTTAGGGTAGGGTTTCCCTGTCCTATTTTGCCAGGAGCTAGGGTTTCACTACGCACACAGTGGTTTCAAACAACCTATAATCGGGTAAGCAACTTGTCCTAGATTGGAATGGTCACTATGGATTCCGAATATGCACTAGGTCCAATGGTCAAAAAAGGTTGCCCCGGTAAAACCGGGGTTTGTGTTCCCGTCGTGGCAGAGCCTGCAACCGGTCAGCCTTATGGCACGCTTCTCAAAGCACGCCTCCGGCAAACCGTTCAGGAATAGCATACGGCAAACACGGTGTCTTAGGCACACCAATGCACATGCAATGCAAAGAAACACATAAGTGTAATCAAAACAAGAAATCATGAGTTTGAGTCAAGTTCTCTAAATCCCCAGCAGAGTCGCCAGAAACTGTGGACGCGCCCTCGAGGGCCTATGCTACCACAGTTCGGACTCAAATGTCACGGTTTTGAATCTAATCCCGCAAAGTGCAATGCGAGACCGATAAATCACCAAAGAGTCCAAATCCGGCAAATCGTTTTGGAAAACTGATTTTTAAGAAAGAAGTGCCAAACATGGACTGCTTTGCCAGATATAGAGTCGCCACCTAAATATTTTATTTTGGAAAAATTTAGGAAACCCTGACTCGTGCCTAAGGCCATGTGTCTGTCATCACCAAAGTTGCCTCGGCTCGGGAACTTGGGTACGATTAGGGAAAGTCATCTATGAGCACCCCCGCTCGCCCGATTCGAAGTTCGGCCTGTACTAAGCATGATATTGAGTTTTTGAAAACACATGCGTTCTTATTCCGGTTAATTGGCTAATCTTTACTACGTTATGCACATAGCAAAACAAGTATAGACTAGATCGCTTAACTTGGAACAAAGCATCGCATATCCGTTTGTTTGGAAATGGTTTTGAATTTTGCTACTCGCAAGTAAGCTAAAACACGGATTTCGATGAATCATTCCAATTCAAGCAATCCACCCTTCACCCACAGGCATTCAGGTAGTTATATCACATAAGCAATTAGCCTCATGGCAAGCATGCTTTCATGTTAACATTCACATACATGCAAGATGCTAAAACATAAACACTCACAGTGTACTCCAAGCCAAAAGAAAGAACTAGTTAGTAATCAATGCATGATCCTAATTCATGTTAAGATGACTAATGCAACACATGCAAAATGTAGCTAGAATAGGCTCGACTAATCTAAGATGGCATGTGAGATGCAATTTAGTACATGTATTCAAGTTGGAATTGAAATACGATGCAGTTAGCATGATGCGCTGAGCCCGGTGCATGCAATACAGATGAATGGATGCAAATATGCATAGCATAAGGATGCTAAAATGAAATATGTCCTAAAACTAACTATCATAAGCGGTTAAATAAAAGGGAGAAAGAAGTGGGGTTGGAATATATGCATCACACACACGCACGCTTATTACATAATTGCGCCCTCTCGACGGATGGACCGAAAGAATAATACAATTTAACTAATTAACTAACTAACAAGCTAATTAATTATTACAAAACTTCAACTAATTAAACAAATTAATTAAATTACAAAAGCAGTAAAGAGGCCTCGAGAAAAGGGATGCATGCATGCTCGGACGGCTTCGCTCAGAAATCCATCGCCATGTTTCATATTACCTCTGTTTGCACTGCTCTGCACCTCTGAAAACTGTGCCAACTTCTGTAACACTTCTGAACCACCTTGGGGACATGCTGAGAGTCCATCGGCCAAGAGATAGGGCCATCGGCCAAGGGAATGGTGCCATCAACCAATGATAAGGCTCTCTGTCAAACATACTTAGCCGGTCGTCATTGAACATGGTCGGTCGACCATCTATTCTTGCTGAATGCTATTTTGCTGCAGCAGAGGACAAACAGAGCATGTCGATGTATTTGCAATATAATGTTTGCACGACGACTCTCCCTATCATGTCATGAGCTCAAGGGAGTACAGTCCTCGACCCTCGGACCATCAATCACGCATTTCAATGCATGATGGTCAAAGAATCCAAGTGTGCAACTTCAATATCAAATGAAACGCACACAAAGCACATAAACGGGCCCCCATCCTCTATCATGGTTGATCAAGAGGCAAGGGATGCATGCACAATGCTATGCAACCTAAGCATGCAAGCAAACTAATGTAGGATGAACATGAGTATGCAAGCAACAATGCTATACGAGGCAATTGGCATATAACAATATGCAAAGACAAGCATGCAAGCAAGCATGTAACTTAACAAGCATGCAAAATGTGACTCAAGCATGCAAATATGCAAGACATGTAACAACATTCAAGCATATAACAACATCTGAAGCAAACATGTAACAATGTGTTGAGCAAATTAAAAAAGAGAATGCATGCCAAATGCATTACAATCTTAAGCATGCAACGACATGTCATGGACCAAGTACATAACAAGGCACAATTAAACTAGCATGCTACAACATGCAATTTACCAAATATGCAACGAGCATGTGACAACATACAAGGCAAGCATGCAACAACATGCAGGGATGGTCTTAAACCAAAATGGGCGGCTCTCAAATAGGCCCAAATCAGTGGCCAGAATGCTATGGAAATGAGGACTGGAAGGCATACAAACATGCATGCCAATTGGCCTAACAATTAAGCATAGTGAAGCAACTCTTAAGCACACTTAAAAGAGGATAAACAATAGACATGTGACATACATTGTAAGCTCTGAAATCATGTTGGAAAAGGTGCCAAACTAACTAAACAAAGCAAGTAAAGCATGTAACAAAGCCCAAAATTTGAAATTAGCCAGGAGACTCAAACCAAGGCTACATGAGGCAAGCCCCAAAGGACCAATGGGACCTAAAACAGTCCCAAGGCAGGTCTAAACAAGACCGAAAACACACTTAGACGGCGCCTAAATGGCCTAAGCAAAGGGGCATACGCAATGGCATATTCATGAGGCATAAAACACAAACCCTTTAAAGTATTAAAGGAGCGATAAGTGCAAGTATTCAAGCATATTGTATGGACTGAAATAACATTACAAGTGATGCCAAACCACTGAAATGATCCAAGTAGAGCATGCTAGAGGATCCAACACTCAAAGCCTACAAGCTAGATTACATGGTAGCTATACAAAACAAGTCATGGATGACCAAGACAACCAAAATCAGACCTCAAGCACA
>NW_021031065.1:38163-119760 GCF_004153795.1 Camellia sinensis
TTCTGATTGGTAGAAAATGCGCCGACTTCGTCAATCGATCTACGATAACCCATATTGCATCATTCTTCGAGACTGATTGCGGTAGCCCGACCACGAAATCCATAATAATATGCTCCCATTTCCATTCGGGAATAGGGAGTGGCTGCAACATTCCTGCAGGTCTCTGATGTTCTGCTTTAACTTGTTAACAATGCAGGCATTTAGAGATGTGGCTTGCTATGTCTCGTTTCATTCTTGTCCACCAGCAGTGTTCTTTCAATTTATGGTACATCTTTGTATTACCAGGGTAGACTACAAACCTCGAGTTATGAGTTTCTACCAATATCTTCTTTTTGAGTTTCGAAATGTCGGGTACGTAGATTCGATTTCAAAATTTTAGCATCCCGTTGCTTATAGTGAAGTCAGGATCGAGCGTACTTCTTTGCTCCTCGTACTTTTTCTTTAAAAGTTTATCTTCACATTGGTGTGCTTTAATTTCTTTAATCAAAGTGGGTTCCACGGTTATATTGGCGAGCAGTCCATGAATCTTGCAGGAAGCGGGAGTACATGCCAAACTTCTGGTTGTCTTTTGGCTTAGTGCGTCTGCTACCACGTTAGCTTTGCCTAGATGGTGATGGATCTCTATATCGTAGTCTTTCATAAATTCTAGCCACCGTCGTTGCCTCATATTCCGTTCCTTCTGTGTAAACAGATATTTGAGACTGTTGTGATATGTGTAAATTTCGTAGGTTACGCCGTTGAGATAATGATGCCAGATTTTGAGGGCAAAGATTACTATGGCTAATTCCAAATCATGGGTTGAGTAGTTCTTCTTGTGGGTCTTTAGTTAACGTGAGGCATATGCAATGACCTGCTCATTTTGGATAAGAACGCAATCCAAACCATTGTATGAGGCATCACTATAAATTACAAACCCTTTTGTTTCTGCTGAGAGTGTTAGTATAGGAGCTGTCACAAGTCTGTTTTTCAAGTCTTGGAAGCAATGTTCCTGCTTGTTAGTCCATTCAATGGGTGTGTTCTTCTGAGTTAGCTAGGTCAACGGTGATGCTATCTTCAAGAAATCTTGCACAAAGCATCGATAATAGCCGGCTAGACCCAACAAGCTTCGAATCTCGAACACGTTAGTAGGTCATGCCAATCCACGATTGCTGCAACGAAGAACCTGATCACGATGAATAGAAGTTTGTCCTCAAACTTGTCGTACCTTGGTTTTCAAAGAGGCGTGGGTATTTAACCCATATTTGATTTTTCGTTTCCCAGGTAGCTTCTTCGACATGATGATTTTTCCTTAAAACTTTTACAAGAAGTATAGTCTTGTTTCGAAGAACCTGATCACGATGATCGGGAATCTACACTGGTTGTTCTTCACAAGAAAGATCCTCTATAACTTTCTAAACCACAGGGTCCATGAAGGTCGCTGGAGCATTTGTGACACCAAATGACATGACAAGAAACTCATAGTGCCTGTAATGGGTTCTGAAGGCAGTCTTTTCGACGCTTTTCATTTTAACTTTTAGTTTATGGTAGCCAGAACGCAAGTCAATTTTTGAGAACACTTGGGCACCTTGTAGTTGATCGAACAAGTCATTGATTCGTGGCAGAGGGTACCAATTTTTGATGGTGACTTTGTTCAATTCCCAGTAATCGATGCATAACCTCATTGTGCCATCATTTTTCTTTACGAATAGTACTGGAGCTCCCCAGGGTGAGGTACTAGGCCGAATGAAACCCTTGTCCAGTAGTTCTTGGAGTTGAGTCTTTAGTTCCTTTAATTTTGTCATGGACATGTGGTAAGGGGCTTTTGAGATTGGTTGGGTACCAGGTTGGGTTTCAATGGTGAATTCAATTTCTCAGTAAACCGGGATACTTTGTAGGTATTCAGGAAATACATCTGAGAATTCTCGAACCACAGGGATTGTATCAAGTATGGGGGCCTATTGTTGAGTGTTGATCACATAACAGATACAACTACAACAATCCTTTCTTAGAAGTCATTGGGCTGTCACGAAGGATATAGCACATGGAGGGAGAGAGACTCTAGTTCCATCAAAGACAAGCTCGAGTTGGTTTGGTGACCAAAGGAAGACCTTTCTGGCTTCACAATCGATAAAGGCATGGTTGGCAACCAACCAATCCATTCCTAAGATCACATCAAAGATACTAATGCCGAGGGAAATCAAGTCTACATGTAAGGTTTCACCTTTTAAGGATATAGTACAAGATGTATACACATCAGCACTAAGGACGGAATTACCAGAAGGAAAAGACACAGACAATACATATCCTAAGGGTTCGGGTATTGATCTTAACTTGGAAGCAAAGTGTGGTGCAATAAAAGAATGAATGGAACCAGAGTCAAAGAGAACATGAGCTAAATGACCACAGCTAGAAAGTATACCTGACACAACATTCTCGGTAAGTTCTGGGTTTCCAGTTACCAAGGTAAAAGCCCTTCCTTGGCTTTTTTTGTCCTTCCTCACTCCTCCAGGTACTGCAGGTTTTTGGACTGGATCAGAGGGGCCAGCTGTAGGATTGGCAAGCTTTGGACAATCTCTTAGTAAGTGGCCAACTTGGCTGCATCTAAAGCATGCTCCCGAGTCTAGATGGCATTGTCCCCAGTGAGCTCTTCCACAAGTGGGACAATTAGGACTAGTGCCACCTCTGGGGTTCGTAGGACCTTGGTTACTCAAACTAGTTGAACTAGTTGTGCCCGTATTTACCCTCTTGGGAGGCATGACATCGGATCTTCTGTTATCACTTTCTCAAAATTGTTTCCTTTGGCTCGATTCCCTGGAGTGCAAGGCTTTAATCTATTTTTCCGCAATGTATGCTCGATCCACCACCTCTCCATAGGTTGGTAGTTTCAAAACCTCCAGCTTGTCCTTAATTTTAGCATCCAATCATGCTTCGAATTTCCTGGCTTTTCAAGCTTCGGTGGGGATGACGTATGTCGCAAATTGAGCCAGTTGCATGAACTTGATTTCAGCATCCAATCCTGTTTCGAATTTCCTGGCTTTTCAAGCTTCAGTGGGGATGACGTATGTCGCAAATCGAGCCAGCTGCGTGAACTTGCTCTTGTATTTGGCCACCGTCATGGTTCTTTGACATAGATGTGTGAATTCCGACACCTTTTGTTCCCACAGCGAATTTGGAAAGTATTTTTCATAGAATACCTCTAAGAATCTTGCCCAAGGCATAATATCTTTTTTCTCCAGGGTAAGAAGCCACCAGTTATAGCGATCTCGGGTTTACCCTTGTTGTACAGTGATCCGGACATGTGTCCGTGGATGTTGGTTGTTGTTTATTATCGTGTTTGCATCCTTTGTACCTTGTATATCGAGTTATAGGATGTGTTGGGCGGATTTGTTTCAGGTTGGTTGAGTTTAGAAACCAAAACTAGTTGCCCAGATTTTTGGCCTGTAAGCTCGAGCGGAGGTGTTGGCGCTCGAGCGTAGATTACACCCATTCAGTAATTGTTGTGCAGTGTTGTACGCTCGAGCGTAGGGTTGGGAGCTCGAGCGGAGGCCTGGTTCTGCAAAAGTGCTGGGCGAGTGCATTCTGCGCTCGAGCGGGAGGTTGGCCGCTCGAGCGGAAGTCTGTGAGTGGCCCGCTCGAGCGGGGTGTTTTACGCTCGAGCGGAAGACTGGGTTTAAGTCCCGAAATTGTGACTTTTCAAATCACTTTTTCACTTTCTCTTCTCTCTCTTACTTTTCCAAAAACACCATTGTTGAGTCTAATGTTAATGCAAATTAAGAAATAAACATATAAGATTTTTAATGTTCACCAATACTGCAAATCAAAATATGTCCTGGTGTTCACACTACTCCTTTTTCCTCTCGCATGTAGCGCCTTAGGACGCTTTGGTTTAGAACACGTGGGTGCGTCCCGGTGTTCACACCACTCCTTTCTCCTCTAGCGTGTGGCGCGATAGGACGCTTTCAGTTTAGAGACATTTGGGTGCGTCCCGGTGTTCTTGTTACCCTCTATCTCCTCTCGTGTGCGGCGCGTTAGGACGCTTTGGTTTAGATAACACTTTTACCCTTTTTCAAAAATTGATATCATGGTTAGTAGAGGCCGGTCTATGACCGGGCGAGCGGGGGTGCTCACGAAGTGACCTTCCCCAATCGTACCCAAGTTCCCGAGCCGAGGCAACTTTGGTGATGACGGACACGTGGCCTTTGGCACCGAGTCAGGGTTTCCTAAATTTCCCAAAATAAAATATTTAGGTGGCGACTTTGTATCTGGCAAAGCAGTCCATGTTTGGCACTTCTTTCAAAATCTGTTTTCCCAAAACAATTTGCCGGATTTGGACTCTTTGGTTCAGATTAAGAACCGTGACAAATTTGAGAGTCCGAGCCGTAGTGACCCCAAATGAAAGAACGGGACTCACCCTCCCGGGAGCGTTCGGGGACGTCTACAGGGAGAGGTCTGGTAGACCATCCTTTTGTGGTTGTAGACCACTTTTCCCGCTTGGAGACTAGTTTCCGATTTTCGGAGCCTTCGGCCGTGCGCCTTGTCTCGGGACTGCTTAATGTTCTCCGTTTGGCTTGGTTTTTGAACCATGCCTTGTTGCCTCTGCCTAGAGGGAAACTGTGGTCTGGAAGACCACTTTTGATGCTGGTAGACTAGTTTTAGAGGCTTTCGGCTGCACGTTTTGCCTCCCGAACTTTCGTCTTGCATCCTTTTTGGTTTGTTTTTGGTACAAACCTTGTTTTCCTTTTTTGGAAGGTGGTACATGGGTGGGAGACCAGTTCTTCCCCTTGGAGACCACTTTTCTCCCTGCCAGCCAGTTTTCTGGTCGGCCAACTGGTGTTCTTGGTCTTTGGACCACCTTTTCTGGTCAGCCACCACACCATTGGCTTACTTTCAGTGTGTCGACTTCTATCCATGGCCGACCAGTTTTCTTCTTGGGAGAGCACTTGTGGTGGTTGGCTGACCACTTCAAGTAGCTGGCTAACCACTTCAAGTGGTCGGCTTCTTTTCATCACCTTTTTGGAGATATTTTTAGGCCAACTGTGCCAGCTGGAAGGCACAGAAGCCATCCTCCATACACGTGGAGGGATGGCTTTAAGCCTAAAGCTTGTCCAACAAGCTTGAGCCTTGGTTCTCTATAAGAGAGAACCTCCCCCCTCCTCCTCCAGGTTCAAATCTTTGTACTTGAGCTGTACATATACATCTTTGTATCTATCTTGCTCTTGCTCTTCATTTTTGTGCCTTAAAGTGTAGTTTTATCATACTTTAACACACAAACACACACTTAAACACTATCCTTTTGTTGTTGAGGCACTTTGAGGTATGTTTTGGAGTTTTTGAACTAGTTTGAGCTCAAAGAAGTTACTGGAGTTGCAGCCTTGAAGGTATTCATCAAGGGTGAGTTTCTAACCCTTAAAACCCTTATCTTTGCTTAAGCTTTTGAACCTATTTTCATGCTGTTTTTAGCTTGACTTCCTACTACAAAATTTTTTGTTTTTTAGTTCTTAAAATGTTTGTTTAAGGTCACTTTTGTGTTGGGGGTGGTCTACCCCCTCTTAGGCCTTCTTAGGCCTTGTTTTGAGCCATCCATTTTGGCTCTTGTTTTAGCCTTTGCATGACCTTTCTACCACTGAATTCTAGAGGAATTTTAGTGGTGGAAATGGTGTTTTGAGGTCCCAAATAGGAGAGGGTCATCCCCTCTCCTTGTGTTCTTGAATGCTTGCTTTATTAACCTCATGTTTGAGCATGTTTGTTAAGCTTGTGTTGGCCACATCTCAGCCTATTTTAGGCCTTATTTCAACATGGCATACCACTATTTTGACTTGGTTTTGTCACCCCTTGCATGCCTTATACACTTGTAGTGTATTTCTCACAAACTAGCTTTGTATGCCTCATGTTTGAGCATGTCTTTCTAGTATGTTTTGAGTCCATTTCAGTAGATTTTTGGTGTTGTTTTAACATACCTTAGATCTGTTTTGGCTTGGTTTGATAGCCCCTTACATGCTCCTTGCACTTGTAGTGCAATTCCATGAATTAGCCTAACATGCATCTTGCTTTTAGCTATCTTTCTAGTATGCTTTTGGCTTAACTTCAAGAAGCTTTTGTCCATTTTTTTGCATACTTAAGCTCTGATTTTTGTTGTTTTGGTCATGCATGCATTGCTTTGTATAGCTATGGTTCATTCTAGCTTGTTAGCTTTGTGTATCAAGTCCACTAGCATGCATTATTTGGACTATTTTCATGATTTGGCATCATTTGAAATGTTATTTCAGTCCATATAGTATGGCCATACATTCACATTTGTCACTCTTGCAATGCGTTGGAGGGTTTGCCCTTCATGCCTTAAACATGAGCCATTGCGTATGCTCCCATGCCTAAGCTTGCGAGCTATCATTTCAATGTGTTTTTGGGGTTATTTTGCCATAATATAACTCTAAATTTTGTTGGCGAAACCATCTTATGCTTAGTCTTGGTAGGTGTAGTGTAATCCTCCCATATTGCCCTTGCATGATCCATGTTTTGGCCCTTTATGTTAGCTTATTTTGGCTTCCTTCCATACATGTTTTAGCATCACTTTGACATGTTCTAGGACTGTTTTAGGTTGTATTTGCGATATGCTTCATGAATTGCATAGCTGTAGTGCAATTGGCCTTGTTAGCCTTGTGTTTTGATGCCTCATGCATGCGATCTTTGAGCTATTTGAATGATTTGGCATCATTTAATACTTGATTTCAGAGCATGTAACATTTTCATATTCTCATGCACATCACTTTCTAATTGAGGTTTAAGAGTTGTGCATTGTTGCCTCATTTGTGACCTAGCATGTATGCCATCTTGTCTAGGTCCTTTGAGCCTCCATCTTAGCATGATTTGGTCCTTGTTTAGACCTAATTAAGCTCTGTCCATGATTGGTTCATGCCTTTGTGCCATATATTGCATCCCCTCTTTGTAGTCCTCTTTACTAGCTTTGTGCCTCAAGGACTCTTGTATGCCTTATTTGTGTTGTTTGAATGATTTGGCATCATTTCTTACTTAATTTCAGTGCATATAGTGTTGTTACACTTCCATGTTTATCACTTCTTGAGCGCTCTTGAGAGTTGTGCTCTTAGGCCTAGTTGATGGGCCATTGCATTGTGCATGCATTGTCTTGATCTTCATGCCTTAGTTTCATCTTATGGCCACTGATTTGGGCATGTCTGAGGTCTGTCCATTTTGTTTTAAGTCCATCGAGCATGTTATGTGAATGTTGTTACACTGCATCATGTTGTTTGCATGTTCATATCATATTTCATTGAGTATGCCATGTTATTTATTACATTGAGTATGCCATGTTGCATTGCATGTTGTTGCATACTTGTCCCTAGCATTGCATATTTGCATGCATGTTGTTGATTGCATTGTGTTTGCCATGTTACATTGCATGTTTGCATGCTTTACTTGCTTTGCATTTGTTTGGATTAGGTGTTAGTCCAAACACGAGAAACGAGGGACGTTTCATACTTGAAGTGATGAAACGTGCTTCAATTCTCGATCGCTGACGCTCTTGATCATACATGATAGAGTTCTAGGCTTTATGTGTTTATGTGTGCATTTATTTACATTGAATTGTGCAATTTGGCTTTCGGCCATCATGCATCGAGATGCGTGATTGGTGGTCCGAGGGTTGAGAACCACACTCCCTTGAGCTTATGAAATGATAGAGAGGGTGGTTATGCACACATATCTTGCAAATACATTGCCATGGCCTTTCTTGCTCTCTATTGTAGCAAACTGGAAAAGTGCAACAAAAACTGGTCGGCCGGCCAATAAAGCTAGCTGGCCGACCACTTTTTCTGGTCTGTAGCAAAGAAAAGTGGTCGACAGGTGGTCTTCCCCATCAACAACTGGTCGGCCATGTTCCTACAGGTTCCTATGGTAGAGTTGAAGCTTTGTGAAGCTTTGTGCAAGGTTCTGAGAACAATTGCAAACGGAGGCAAATCGGGGCATCGCGACGGATTTCCGAACGAGGCGGCCGAGCATGCATACACTCTTCTCCCTTTAAGGCTCCTGTTTTACTACTTTACTAAGCTAATTTGCTTAGCTAGTTTACGCTTTGGTTTTGTACTTAATTAGATAATGTGCTTAGCTATTCATTTGTGTTGTAATAATTAGTTGTAGCTAGTTATTCGATTTTGTGATGTAATAATTAGTTTAATTAGCTTAGATTAGCTAGTTAGCTTTTTCTTCGGACCCTCCGTCGAAAGGGCCAATTGTTGTAATAAGCGTGCGTGTGTGTAATGCATGTCTTCTAACCCCCATTTCTTTCTCCCTTTTACTTAACCACTTACGATGGTTAGTTTTCGGGCATATGTCAATTAGCATACCTTATGCTTGCATGCGTGCACCCATTCATCTGTATTGCATGCACCAGGCTCGGCGCATCATACTAACTGCATTGTATTTTCAATTCCAAGTTGAATACATGTTAGCTGTAAACTGTTTTGCAGATCATGACCTTGAGAAAGAAGTTGGCTTTTGTTGGCTGTAATGGGTTGGGGTGTTTAGGATTTTATTTCTTAGGTGTGTTTTTTCACGACATTACCAAAGGAGGAGATTGTTAGGTTTTATTCTTAGCAACCCCGTTTGACAAAACTCCTTGCAGTTGTATTTGTTTTCGCACCTTTTATTTCAGTGAGGCTATGAGTTTATTAGATGCGAATCCAACCCGAATCGTGCCTTTGTCAATTTCCATGGATCAAAACCGAAGTTGTAACAGGATCTAGTTTTTCAGATTTTCCAATTTTGGTCTCCCCGCTCGAGCGGGGAAAGGGACGCTCGAGCGGGGATTGCAAGCTCACAGTATCTCTGCTTCGCCTGAAAAAGTATTGGATGGTGTGATTCGACGCTCGAGCGTGAAGCCTATATGAATCACACAATTTTGAAGCCTCCGCTCGAGCGGGAATTCCTACGCTCGAGCGGACTGCGCGAACACAGATACTTGGATTTCTATAAGGAATTGGTTTTCTTCCAAAACTAGGATTACTTTGGATTTCTATAAATAGTTGGTTTCTCCCCAAACTTGGATGACTCCTCCAGATCTTCTTTTTGGGTTCTAAAGATTTACATCTGGGGATTTTTTGCTAGTTTTCTTTGATGTTTTCATTGAGTATTCAACTAATGGTTTAAGAAGTATACATCAAAGGTTTGTTTGTTGATTCTACACAAAAGAGAGAGTTGTTCTTCGGTGAATTCTGAAGAATTCGAGCCTGAAACTTTGGTGGATTCCGGAGTGGCTCATCGTCAAGACAATTCCGAGGTGAAGACGGGGTTGGAAGAGACACATAGAGGTTGGTTCAATATGGGCGTGGATTCGCTAGGTAATTGAGAGTATACCTGTGTTATTCCTTTATATCTTCTTAGTGGATTGTTTTGTGGTTGTTGCCCGTGGTTTTTTATCACAATTGGCGGTGTTCAATTATGGTTTTTCCACGTAAAATCGTTGTGTCGATTTGTTTTGATTGTTTGATTGGGATTGTTATACACTGCTTAAAATTGATACATAATCACAAATCAACATCTAGGGGATTACTAGATTTTTCAACCTGGACTACATAGACAGGAACACTGTGATCATAACCCCAAAACTCTCGTCCGGTAATCCGTACCAGTATCTCCAAGTATGATGCACTATCAATGAAGTCCATAGCTGGGGTATGGATAATGTGCTGTGGAGATGGTGTCATAGTGCGAATGTGGTTGCTAGGGTATGCGTGTCCCCTCCTCTCAGCGAAGCCCAAGGGTAGAGATATGACCAGAAAATGCGGTTGTCCTAGGTCTGGAGCAAGACCAACAACGTAGGTTAGCCTTTTGTATCTCTCACGAGTGTTGCCTCGGCTAAGTCTCCAGAATAAGAAATCCTCATCGGGGTCAGCCTACAAATATACGGGTCTCCCGATGAGCCAGTCAAGTGTTGGGTGGGCTTGCCTGACAAGACTCCTGGGGGCTCGAACTAGAATAACTCCATTAGGTTTGCCATTTCCTATAACACAAGAAAACTTAGCCTAGAAATATTTATAACACGGTTTACTTGTGTTAGACAATTTAATTTAATTATTTTTTTTTAAAACACATACCATAATATCAAATAATAATATAAAGTTAAAATCATTATTAGTATTTTTTTTTGGTTTGAAATAATTATTTCAAATAATATGAATAATTGTACAGAACAAAGTAGAAAAATATACTAAATTCATATTGATAAAAACCATTGCTCCAAACTCAGTACCCAAAGGTTCGGCGTCGCAATAAGATAAAAGTAAAATAATTCTAAAATTTATGTAGTAATAGCGCAACGGATGAATTAAATAAATTGCAATAAAATAAATGGGTACCAGAAGTTTATTAAAAAGGAAAATAGTCATTTGGGTTGTTTATTTTATTACACGAGTCCAATCAGAAATACAAATAGTAAATAAAAAATAAAAACTGCGATTTATTCCCTATCTTGATCTTGCTAAATCTCGTTACCTGAAAGGCGTAACAACTATAAGCACATAACAGAGTGAGAAATATTATACTGTGAGTACAGAGGCACAAAATAACCATGTATAGGCTTTTAAGGTGAAATGTTAATATAACTTAGTTTGAATAAAAAAATATTTAAATGGTAGAAACGGAAATACATAAATTATGTAAATAACCACGACTACGGTACATAATAGAATAGAACAGAAGTCACTGGAGTGACAAACAAAACAGAGGTTAATAGATCCATGATAAATAGAAGACCACAAGGTGGCCAAACAGAAGCCAATGGTTTATTTAAGTCCCCCAAGACGTGGGACTCCCGTGGTATTATTTACAGAAAATAATTACTTATAAAAACATTGTCAAATAATTTCTAAAATTTAAACAAATATATCCATGGGTTTCAATTTAAGCAAATAGAGTTTAGAAAATAATCTACGTAATTGAAACATTAACCTAACTATAAAACATAACTCACATAAAATTTATTGTGATAATAAAACATTCGTAAAATATATTATGGTAACTCAAGACATATATAAAACATATTATGATGACTCAAGGTATAATATATTTTATGAATAAAACATTAATCTACGTAATTGAAACATTAACCTAACCATAAAACATAACTTACATAAAATATATTGTGATAACTCAAAACATTTGTAAAATATATTATGGTTACTCAAGACATATATAAAACATATTATGGTGACTCAAGGTATAATATAACTCACTTTTGTTATTATTTCCTCGCGCTCCCTCTAATTATCCGACCCTTTCTATTTTGTTGCCCGCTGCTTCTTTCCTACTTCGTTGCTTCTTCTACATCCTACAGAGTCCCTATTTATAAGCTCTAAACTTGTTTACCACGCAAGGTTCCTAAGCCAAATCTTGCCATGTTGCTTTGTGCTGCCCTTAAAGAGTAATGCCACCTGTTTTGGCCTTTGGAATTTTTTTTTTTAAACCTCACAAAGTTACCAAGGGCCAAATTAACCTTTGGCTCAGAAGTAACCTTGGCCCACAGAAATCTAACTTGGTTTTGTTTCTATTTATTTAATTTAATTTTTTTAATTTATTTATTTTTATAATAATAAGGAATTTTATTTATTATAGTATTGAATTAAATTTAAAAATTTGGGTGTCACAAAAAGTGTCAAAAGTTTACACCTTTGATACATCACCCAGCAGCAGATATGAACCCAGTATTCAGTCTTTGGCCGTTGGCCTAGTAGGGCATGGATCTTGTTGGGCTACTGCCCCAGGCAACTGGACAAAGGAAGTTCTTCCTGCTAGTAGCAACTAATTACTTCACGAAGTGGGTTGAGGCTGAACCCCTTGCAAAGATCCAAGACATTGATGTAAAGAACTTTATCTGGAAGAACATAATCATGAGGATTAGGATTCCAAGAGCCATTGTGGCAAACAATGGCACCCAGTTTGACGGCGAGTTGATCAAAAGTTGCTGTGCAAAGTATAAGATCAAAAACTACTATTCTACCCCCAGCTTTCCCCAGAGCAATGGTCAGGCAGAGGCATCCAACAAGACCATCTTGGATGGGATCAAGAAGCGACTGGAAATAGCTAAGGGAAAGTGGGTGGAAGAATTGCCTAATGTGTTGTGGGCATATCGGACTACGCCGAGAAGATCAACTAGGGAGTCTCTTTTTGCCATGACATATGGCACTGAAGCAATCATCCCACTAGAGGTCGGCATCCTTGGAATCTGAACCCAGGGAGTGGAGAATGGGATCAACGAGGCATTCCTTGCCCGAGATCAAGATCTGTTGGAAAAAAGAAGGGAGAGAGCAACAATTCGGCTGGGGGCATGCCAGCAACAGCTCACTAGGGCTTACAACAAGAAGGTCAACCCAAGGGAGTTCAAGGTTGGGGACCTCGTCCTTAGAAAAGTTTTTGGCAACAAGAAGGATCTCAAGGAGGGCAAGCTTGGCCTAAACTGGGAGGGGCCTTACAGAATCATCTCGGTTACCGGCAATGGGACATATCGGCTCGAAGACATTGGTGGCAAAAAGTTACCAAGACCCTGGAACACAAGCAATTTGAAATTTTTTTTACCATTAATTTTCTGTTTTTTGAGTTTTATGTAATGATTTTATTAGCCGAAGTATTAATAAAAAGCTAGCTCGAATTTCTTTTTATGAATTATTGTTGATACTGGTGCGATAGGATTGAACAATCTTATGACGATGTTTCCAAGGTGAACATGATGAATAACTTAGACTTGCCATATGATAGAGTTGAACCAAAACTTGCCATAAGGTAGAATTAATCTAAGTTGGTGATGTTTCCGATTGAAACATAACGAATAACTTAGACTTGCCATATAGTAGAGTTAAACCAAAACTTGCCATATGGTAGAGTTGAACTAAGTTGGCGATATTTCCGATTAAAACATAATGAATAACTTAGACTTGCCATATGGTATAGTTGAACCAAAACTTGCTATATGGTAGAGTTGAACTAAGTTGGCGATGTTTCCAAATAAAACATGATGAATAACTTAGACTTATCATATGGTAGATGTAGCTCGGCTTTTTCGCACCCCCTTTTGGAATCTCAAAAGATAGCCCTACAGTTCGGACTCCCGTAGTTTTGAATCTAATCCCACAAGAACAATGTGAAATTGATAAACACCAAAGAGTCCAAATTTGGCAAATCTTTTGGAAAATCGATTTTAGGATCAAAAATGCCAAAATTGGACTGCTTTGCCAGATATAGAGTTGCCACCTAAATATTTTAATTTGAAAAAATTTCGAAAACCCATGACTCGTGCCAAAGGCCACGTGTCTGTTATCACCAAAGTTGCCTCGGCTCGGGAACTTGGGTACGAAAGGGGAAGGTCATGAATTGAGCACCCCCGCTCGCCCAATCAAAGATCGGCCGCTACTAATCATGATATGATTTTTATCAACATTATGTGCTCTTGTTCTGGTTATTAAGCTAGCTTTACTATGTGATGCGCACAAGCAAGTATAGACTAGTTTGCTCAAGTTGGAACAATTCAAATTCATATTTATTTTGGGAAAAAGGGTTTGAATTTGCCACCTCAAGTGGGCTTAAAGTTTCCAAATTTGACACCAAATATAGTGGGCTTAAAACTGATTTGCCACCCAACAAAGTGGGCTTAAAACGTACATTCATTGAATCGTTCAAATTCAAGCATTAAGCCTTCATCCCCAGGCATTCAAATAGTTTAGCAAATAAGCATTTAGCCTCACGACAAGCATGCTAGACATGGCAATCACTCACACTCATGTAAGTATGCTAAAGCACTAAAAACTCACCTAGTACTCCAAGCTAAGATAAAACAAAAGAGTTAGAAAAATGCATGATTCCTAACTATGCAAGATGTCTAATGCAACACATGCAATATGCAATTAATAGGCTCGACTACTAATATGGCATATGATTCAATTACATAACATGCGGTTAACATGTATTCAAAGAATTATTGAAATAACAATGCAGTTTGAATGATGTGCTGAGCCTCGGTGCATGCAATACAAGACGAATGGATGCAAGCATAAGGTATGCTAATTGAAACATGTCCTTAATCTAACCATCAAAAGCAGACAAATAAAAGGAAGAAAGACGTGGGGTTGAAAGACGTACACATTACTACATTATGCTCTCACGAAGGAGAGTCCGAATGAATAAAAGCTAATTAGCTAGCTAAACTAAACTAAACTAATTAAGCTAATTATTACAAGCCAAAATAACTAGCTAAACTAATTAACTAATTATTACAACACTTGAACCAATTAGTAAACTAATTAATTGAATAATTACAACACAAATTAATTAGTTACAACTAACTAATTAAAGAGTACAACACAAACTAATTAAATTACGAAATAGGCTAAGCATAAGGCTAAGTAAATTAAACTAATTAACTAGATAACTCGTCTCGGGAAACGAAAGAGACCCATGCATGCTCGGTTTACACCTGAAGAACATCCGCTGTCTGCCCTTGAAAGCCTCTGTTTGCACAACTGTTACACTATTTCCTTCTCCAGATCAACTCTGTCTTGCCTCATAAGCACACTGCTCAAAATTCATTGGTGGCCGGTAGGCCAGAAGGGTTGGCCGGCCAGCCACCACTGAGGGATTACCATCCAACACCAATGGCCTGCCGGCCAATAGTAGTGGCCGACCAACCACTGATGACACACATTTTCTTGCTGCAAGAATCCCAAGTTTGAAACAATCCTCAAAGCAAATAAAAAGTGAAGAAATGAGGGAGGTTGCAGAGCTTTAAGTGCTGATATGAAGTGCAAAACAACACCAAACATGCAATCAACTCAAACAAGGGGTGTCTAATGGCCTAAAACACCAAGTTGGTGAGGACCTTTACACTACAACCACGCAAAACAAGACTTAACTGACCCAAATAGCCAAAACAGAGCTAAAACAGTTTAAAACAAAGGCAAAAACATGCTGGAATATAACTACAAAAAGCTAGAAAATTATGCTAACACATTGACTTAACTAGGCTAGCAAAAATGACACAAGGAGGGGAGGCTAACCCTTTCAATTTTGGACTTCAAAACATATTTTTTGCCACTGAAAATACTTTGAAATTCAGTGGTTAAAGGCCCAAAAAAGGTTGGTTTGAAAATGGGAAACAAAGGTGCAAAAGCCTTAGAAGCAAAGAATAAAGAATTGTGAGACACCCCCCTAACCTTAAAAGGCTTAAAACACCAATTTCAGTCCATTAAAATTGACATTTTTACAGCCCAAAAATGACCCAAAAACAGTGGGAAAAGATGCAGAAACAAGTGTACAAAGCAAGTTTAAAAGACAACTGTTATACCTCTTGAAGCTAATCACAACTTTAGGCATAAATAAAAGTCCAAACCACCTTTAAGAGCTCTAACAAGACCTTAAGGGACCTCAACTCAAAGGTGATCAATTTTGGTTAAGGATGTGTATGCAAAAGAATGATATAACTAGATAAGTGTGCACAAAATTGCAAGAAAGAGAGAGAAAAATCTAGAGAGAGAGATATTTGGGTCCCAAATTTTCTAACCCTTAAAAATGGGGGAAGGCACCCCATATATAGAAAAACATGCATTTGGTTGAGTTAAATCAATCCATACACGTGTATGGTGATAAAGCCCATTGTGCCAACAGCTGGAATAGTTGTCCAGAAAATATATGCAAAAAGGCATCAGTGGCCAGCAAGCCACCAATGATGGCTGACAGGCCACTTGGGTGGCTGGCAGGATCAATTGGTGGCCTGCAGCCACCAAGGGTTGTAGGCTTGAAAATTTTGGTCCAAAATAGGACACAAAATGGATGGGGTTTGAAGGCTCAAAGACAGGGCATTCCGTCAAGGACTTCAGGCACCAAAACGAGCACAAATAGTCACAATCATCGAGTGCACAAACAATGACGTCCAAGTCTTGATGAGGGTAAAAAATGGGGTGTCTACAATAGAGTTGAATTATACTTTCCATATGATAGAGTTGAACTAAGTTGGCGACATTTCCAAATGAAACATGACGAATAACTTAGACTTATCATATGGTAGAGTTAAACTCAACTTGCCCTATGATAGAGTTGAACTAAGTTGGCGATGATTCCAAATGAAATATGACGAGTAACTTAGATTTGCCACGACGGTAGAGTTGAACTAAGTTTGATATAGTTAGATTAACAAACAAACTGAGGTAGAAAACCTCGGCCAATCTTTGTTTGAATTAGACCTCGGCAAAAAATTAAAGGTGCATGCTTAATGTGAACATAAGTGGTACTTAGGTTCACATTAGAGGGCAGGAAGCAGGAATAGGCTTGACACTTGTTGGAATTTTTGGAAAAATTTACAAGTTGGAATCAGCCGAGGTATCCAGATAAGGGACACTCGAATTGTTTGTTACCCGAGATCACCAACCAGGTTGTTAAACCTGGAAGGGTTAGAAGGGTGAAGTCTTGATAAAAAACAGCAAGTACAAGTAAGGAAACAATACTTGTTGATTATTCAAAGAATGTTTCTGAAGTGCCCATTGGTCGAGATCAAAACAAAAGGTGAACTCCAAGGTAAGTAGGTCTGAGATGACCAACTAAGGCCACACCCGAGATAAAGTGGGTCCGAGGTGATACATATCGGATGTCTTCCAACCCAAAGTGATTACATAGTTAAGGTATACTTAAATTGGAAAAATATTCTAAGTGTGGAAACATATAAGACACAAAAGCAGTGAAGTAAGCATACACACAGAGAAACATTCAACACTTAGAGAAAAAGAAGCATGTTTTCATAGAAGAAACTTGTTCAAACTACAGAGGAGAGGGCACATCGGCCAAATTAAAACTGTCATTGTTCAAATTTCCAAAAAATTACAACTGTTCAAGAAAAAAGTATAAGCAAAGAAAAAATCCTAAGTATTGGAAACATTGGCGTTAACTTCAGATTGCTCAACCTCGGCTATTGGCATTGCGTCGGCCTCGATTGCTAGAGATCCCTCATTCTTGGCTGCTATCTTGACATCAATTTCAAGAAGGGTCTAGTGCAGACTCTTCTTGGTAGAAGCAATCTCGGCCTCAAATGCGATTTTTTCAGCAGAAATATTTTTGGGGACCTCATCATCCTTTCCACCTTGAGTCAAGTCCAGGACTTGCTCATTCAGAGTTAGGGACTTGGCCCTAGTAGACTTTTCAGCATCGGTTTCGGCCTCGGCTTCTTCTTCTCCCTAAACCTCATCCTCAGACTAGCTTAGAGCAAGAGGGAATGGCATGACAAGTCGGTTTGTATCCTGAAGAGGCGAGTCGTCCGGGATGGCCAACTCCTTCAAAGCAGCTATCCAGCCAAAGATGTAATCCTTGTTGCATGCCTAATTGACTTGCTTCTTGTAGGCATCACGGATGTCGGTTGCTCCTTCGGCGTAGGCCTTCTCGTCAGTAGCTTTAAGTTCGGTCTCTTTTGTGGCAAGCGTCGTTCGAAGCTCGGTCTAGGCCTGGGCCTCCTTCTCTTTTGCTTCTTTTGCTTCGGCCTTGGCGACTTCGGCAACGTACTCGGCAATTTTGGCATGATCTTCGGCTTTGCTTTGGGCCAGTTAGGCAGCTTTGGCCTAGTCCAACAGACCTCAGATACGAGCCTCGGCTTGGTTTAGCGAAGTAAGGAGCTTGGCTACCTCCTTAGTCTTCTTAGTCAACTCCTTCTTAAACTCCTCGGTTTTGATTGCGAAGGAGTGCCCCTGCTAAATGGCCTACAAGAAGGAAAACAGAAAACTTTGGTTAAGTACAAATAAAAAATAAGTTGGAAATTAAACAAAAAGAAACAAAGTATACAAACTTACCAGAACACAATGCTATATCATTAGCGCATAATTCTCATACTCAGTTAACTCAGCCATACAATTGAGGTTGGCCGGTAACAAAACGGCAGTAGAAAGAGTGGCACCGACCTCTACATTGTCGAGGGCACTCTCCCCGACTAGCAAAGGTTGATCTCCGACCCTGATGGCTAGAATCCAGGGCTCGTTAGCATAGAAAGCACTAGGGTAAGTCACATCTTTGGACCTTGGCCTTTTTTGTTGTTTGTTTGATGGTTCGGCCTCGGAAGGCCTCTTCTTGGCCACAGAAGCAGTCTTCTCAATTTCAGCCAACTTAGAAATTGGCACTGTATCCTCTGACTCCACTTCTGTGGCGATGGCTTTAGCCTTAGCCCTTTTTACCCCCTTGGTTTTTGGCTTTGGTTGGGACTAGGATGGTAAAGAAGAATGGACCAACACCACGCTAGGGATATCGGCGAGAAGATCGTCTAGAACAATTTTTGCATGGCCCATTTTGTCGACGGTAGCGACAACAGTGACTCTAGGGCCGAAATGAATTGCTGACAAGGCAATTGGAGGGTTTAATGGATCTGTGGCCGAGAAAATAGGACTTCGGCATCTGCGACTGCGAGTTCTGCAGGCAAGGGCGTTAGCAAGAGCTCAACGTCGATGCTGGCACTGGGATGGAGGAATTAACTAGGGGGCAGAGGTTGATGGCTGCTTTGTTGGATCGGATGTGGAGGCTTGGTCTGGTCTTGGTAATGAACTAACTGGCAGAGTTGTAGCGAACATAGGAGACTTGCTTTTGTGAGGAATGTCGAACAGGGGACTTCGGTACGTTGGGATATAGTTGAGAAGGAGTGGAGCCTTGCGGAGTTTAATAGGTAGGCCAAGAAGTCGAACCAAGTCCTTGCTTGGTACGTAGGACTGGCGAAAGTTCTTTTCTGGCTGAGGGAGAGCTGCAAAGACAAGAAGAGAACATTAGAACAGATAAACAGCAAGACTGCTAAGTAAGGCAGTAAAAAAGGGCACTTTAAGGGGGGAACTAAGTCCTTACCCTTGTCGTCCCTAAAAACTTCACAGCGCAAGGGGAAAAGGTGGAGCTTATCATCTGGCGCGAACTCCCAATTGTCAGAGACAATTAAGTAGTCCTCTGTTGCGCCTTTATTGGAGTATAGAATGTTAGCTATCAACTTGTATTGTGTAGATCTCGACTTGAGGTAGTACGCATAGCCAGTGTTGGTCTTGAGGCCACACATTGTGTAGCGGTACTGGATATCAAATAGGGTAACTCTAGCATTCTGCCAGAGTGCCAGCTCAGCATTGCCATTGATGATCCTAAAGGAATTTATAGCCAGTTGCATAGGATTGAGTTTGTAATAGTGGAGGACCTCTCCGAAAATGATGTCAAGGGAGAACCTGACTCCGCCCTCAACAATGGAGACCATTGGAAAGGGCATGTAATTCTCCCTAGGCACGATAGAGTCATGCCCTCCAGCCAACCGAAGTTTAACGTCACCATTTGAACATACCCATGATGTCGGCTTAATTTAATTGGTACTGGATTTTAGAAAAGAGTGATTAGTATGGGTCTGAAGATTTCGGCTAAAACCTAAACAACACTAGGTTGAGGGTTTCTGAAGACCAAGAGGAGGATTTTGTTTTAGTTTTCCTAAAGAACAGGATTCTAAATGAAATCCCAAACCTAAGTCTATGTAGAAACAAGAATCAAAGGCAAGAATCTGGAAACAAAGCAAGAAAAGTAGAAAAAAGAACATGATTTAGAATCAAGAAAACAATAGAGATTCAAGAACATGGAGAATTACGAATTTATGAACAATGCATAGGTGTGTACAAGAACCATGAATAGTGTATATAGACACATGGGCAAATTAAATAGCACAAAACCAATTCAAGAGCAAGAATTTGTTTATAATGAAGAAAAACAAAGTATGAGTACGGATATAGATCTAATTGCAATACAAGAGTAACTACAGATACAGTGCAAAGCAAATCCAAGAGCAAGAGATATTGCACAAACAAAGACATGCTCGAAGGACAGTAAAGAACTGAAAGAAGAAATGAAGAAATTAGAGAACATACCAAGTAAGGCCGAGAAAACAACGTCGGAACAATACTCGCCGAAATCAGACGGTGACAAACACTGGAGTAGAACAATGGATGCGTCGCTGGAGGCGATTGACGGAGCAATTTCAAAAAGCTCGGAGAAGCGGCAATAGAGGTTTGGGAGTTTAGAGAGAGAGAGAACTTGAGCAAAGAGAAAACGAGAGAATGAGAAGTAAAGAGACGAAGAAAGAGAAAAGGGTTTTTGTCAAAAATATGAAAAGGCAACAAAACATAATTAGCCTTTGATGACTTGCTTGTCAGGCGGCATGGGCAGAAATGACATGACCTGATAACGCGTGTCAGGAACGAACCAGTAAGAATGGGACACGTAGAAGAAATGGTTGAAAAGACTGTATGTAACAACTCATGCGCAGTTAGAGACTCTTGAAATTCTTGAAGTAATGAGGCTATAACCTTGGCTAGAGGAATGATCTCGGTTAGATGCTCAAAGAACTTGATTCTTGGTTATTGGTCCTTGGTCGTTGATAGAATAGGCAGCAGAGTCTTAGTTACTTGAAGCCGACAAGTCATGATCTCGGTTGGAGAGATGAATGGATTGTTAGTCGACATGCTATATAGACAAACGATGTAGGTTCCATTACCTCATGTTGTCGAGGTAATAGAACCTAGGGGGCAGTTGTAGGGACATATTTTGTGAGTGACAGCACGTGGCTAAGGTGACGCTGAAATGTTAGCCGATGTGCCATATGGGCTAGTCATGTCTGCAAAGATTATCTCGGTTAGGCTGAGGTTATCTGCGGAGATGCCGAAATCCGAGATATTTGGATAAGGGACAAGAGTCCTAGAACAGAGAAGGGTCTCAGTTAAGATAAGGATAAGGCTCATGAAGAGTTTATCCTTATTTAGCCGAGTGTTCAGGATGGGCATTGAGCATGAGTCCACTGAAGCGAAACTTCTAAAAGAATTATGTCTCTGCTGGTTATAAAAGTAAGGCACCCTCGTGGGTCTAAGGTAAGTTCTTTCTTGTGAGTTTAAGCACTGCTTGTTATTTGCGAGAGATATTGTTTACTGACTTGATCGTCGAAATGCCCCAAGTGGACGAACCACACGGAATTCTCATTTTCTTGTGCAAGTATCTATTCTGCCGGTACTCTCCAACTAAATTTCCCTTTTAATTATTTGGTTAAAAATCAACACCGACAACTACTTATTAAAAATTCATATAAGCAATATACTAGGAATTGTCATTTTCTTGACTTTAGTTATTTATTTGTGGTATGGCATTACATAAAATTGACATAATGCACCCACACTCACAACCACACCTAAGGTGGGCCATTCAAAACCCACAATAAGGTGAGTTGGCTTCTCACACACGTAATCCTCTAAAACTTTGTCAGACACGTACACATTAATATGTCTTTCAACTAGGCCTAACAATTCCCCTTTTAAAATTAAAAAAAAAAAAACTTGGTTTAACAATCCCACAAAACACACACACACGCTTGTATGGCTTTTTGAGCTTTGTGTTAACACGCAAACAAGCTAATGAATTTTTATTTTTGTTTTTATTTTTATTTTTATTTTTTTGAGTTTTGAGTCTAGAAATATATGCCCATGTTTCTCTCTAGAGAAGTACGAAAACACAATACACAAAACAAAAATAATTTAATTGAGTGTATTGAAAAATTGAGCCCGCCTAAATATTTTTTTAATGTAAATAAATAGAATCTCTCGCTTCGCAAAACTATGCACACTCTGAATATGCATTTTAAGTTTTGTGTTGACACGCAATCAAGCGCACAAACAGAAAAAAAGAAAAAAATGTTATCATATATCTTAGGATATTCAATGTCGTGAATGATTTAAAAAATAGTTTGAAAATAAGTTAAAGATTAAAAATTTGTGATTGATTTGAAGTATCATATAAGTGTTATTACATGATAGTTTAATTTTTTTGAATAATTATCATTTAAAATCATAATAATAAATGATATGTATAAAAAAAAATTGCTTTACAATTTTGTTACGAACGTTGAAACCAAATACATAATAGAACACAAAATATAAAGAAATAGTTAAGATTTTACATAATTTTTTTATGGGACTCCCTTTTGAAAATTTTTGTCCATCAATTAATATTTTGTGTCTGGTTTCTATGACTAGTAACTCTATGCCTAGACTTGTTCAAATTTTCATGATAGTTAAATGAGGAATTAATTTCCTTAACAATTTCCAAACAAAAGGGCATTAAACTATTCACAATTTCTCTCCTAGTATTTTCCATGTTGGTTGCCATGCGGATGCATTAACCTAAAATAAAAGAGAAACATTAATTAATTATTTGGGGTTAGTCATTACATAAAATTGAGTCACCTAAGACACCCACACCCACAATGAAGCCTGTCTTTGAATAGGCTTCTCTCTCTCATCAAACACACACTGAGGTGGGCCTTTCAACTGGGCTTGTCTAATATAAATGCACACACAAACTCACACATTGTATATAGAGAAATAAAGGTACGAAGAGTAGCCTAACCTGATTACACATCTATACACATTGATATATCTCTTTTAATAACTTGGCTTCATAAACCCAAAATTCCACACACAAGCTCTCTGAACTTTGTGTTCACATGCAATTAACTAAAATTAAAAATAACATCAATTTAAAAAATGGTGGTGTTATATGTATCAATTAATATATACACTAGTGTACCAACTAATGTTATGTCATTATTATTGACTCCACCTATTATACAAATTATAAATATTCAAAACCTTTAAAATTATGTCACATCATCTGTTAGTATACTAGTTAGTACATTAATTGGTACATATAGCCTTATTCTTTGAAAAAATTTATGAGTGATATGACAATAATATTTTTAAAATTTTAAATTAACAAGATAAACTATTTTTTTTAAAGTGATTAAATTAAATTTTATTCTATTATTTTATGATGTTTTTTGTACATATAATACTACTAATTAAAAAATCATTTTGACAAACGACGCAAGATATCATTTTGTTGATTTTTTTTTTTTTTTGGTGAGTCATTACAGAAAATTGGCATAGGGCACACCCACACCCACACCCACACCCACACCCATACCTCTACAACCAAACCAACACCCACACCAAGGTGTTCCATTCAAACACACTGAGACAAGGTAAGCCTTTCAACTGGGCTTCACACACACCGCCCCACACACACTTAGATAGGCCTCGTAATATACATTGATATATTTCTTTAAGCTCGGCTACACAAACACACACACACACACACACACACACACCTATGGGCTCGTTTAACAAGCTTTGTGTTAACACGCAATCAAGCCCAAGAAAAGCTTATATATATTCCAATGTTACTCTCTTAAGAACCACCACCACAACAAAACGCAATACACCACACCAATTTAGAGAGAGAGAGAGAGAGAAAGCTGAGAAAGCTAAGAAAGATGAGCCAGCCAGCTAGTGTAATTCCAGCACCGAAAACATCAGTGAAGGGGAAGATGGTGCAAACAGTAACTTCTGCCATTAAGAAGATCAAAGATAAGAAGAAGATAAATCCTAATTAGTGGTTCAAATTAAGAAGGGAGAATGCTATTGACCCTAAATGATTTACCAAATTTTTTACCAAACTTTTTATATGGGTGTGGGATCCATACAAACCCACATGTGTGAATCTCATACCCATGTAAGAGGTTTAGTAAAAAATTTAGTAAATCATTTGGGTCTCTAGCATAACCCATTAAGAAGATAGTTCAAATTATGTAACCACTTTAGGAATTAGGCGATGTCAGTGATTGATAATATGGTATATTTATGTCTACATTATTATGTATATCTATGTTTGTTTTAATATTTGATCAATAAATAAAATATATGATTCTCTATGGTTCATTTACACCTACATGTTTATCAATTCTATTATACAAAGCATAGATTTTATTTAATGCGATTGATATTTTTTCGTTTTCTTTTTCTTTTTCTTTAAGAATGTCCTTCACATTTAATAACTGCCACATTCAACAATTGCAAACCAATTTTTTTTTTTAATTTATCAAACTGTTCAAAAATTTAAATTTCAGATTTGCACCCATTTTCTTTGTATAATGTGTTTGTCTTACATCAATAAATTTATCTTTGTTGATCAAACAAAAATAATACTCCAGTAAAACCTGTTTGGATTAAGGGGTTTGGTGATTAAAAAAGAAAAAAGAAGTAAAAAAATCTTTTATCACTTGTTTGGATGATTAAGCAGATGAAAAATGGTAAGAAAAAGAAAAAAAAAAAAAAAAAAAAAAAAAAAAAAAAAAAAAGATTTAAGGGTTAAGACTTCTCTCAAATTTTGAATTTGACCGTCATATTTTGACTTGTGGGACTCACAACGAGTACCGTTTTAATGATTCAAACAGTTCATTTGTAAGGTCATCAATGTATCTCATCCATGAAAAAAATTAAATCTACTTGATTATCATATCTTTTTAATATATTACGTTTGTCTCTAAAAAAATGAATAAATATATTTTTGAAAATAAACTATTCATTTTATATTTTTTTCTCTCTTTTGTTTTTTCGTAGTGATGATACGAAGAAATAATTATCTCCACAAAAGGCCACAGGTATGTATCACAATTTTTTTCTTTGCATATTCCATGTTGGTTGCCATGAAGGTGCGTTAACCTAAAATAAAAGAGACATAATGATCAAAAGCCATTAACCAATGTGTCACACTTTCAATTGACATTATATAAATTAAAAATCGATGTTGGTAAGGTATATAAGTTTTCATTTCCTTGAATTAAGCTATTTGTTTATATTCAGTTAAAAATTATATAAAAATATGTATATTATATATAAAATAAATATAAAATGATATAAAAAGTTTTAATACTATTCTGTTAAAGTAAAAGATTGATTAAGATAGTTTATATTTTTAAAAGTATAACATTCATTATTAGTTCTATATAAGAATTCCATAAAATTTTCATTTTTCTTATTTAAAATTGAGTCAACAAAAACACCCACACACACTCCTACACCCACCCACGGTTGATTTCCTTGACTGTACCGACAACTTTTTTTCTACTCTAGGGTGGATTTCTAGGGTGGATTTTTATCTTTATTCTCGTCGTTGGGTAAACCAGTTTTAGCAATACTGTTTTTCAGAGAAATGACTTTTGAAAAGCCTTGTTTCGTGATTAAAATAATAATAAAATTTAAATACAGAAAACTAGAAAACTAGCTTTGGAAAAGTCTGTTTTAATTAAATTTTAATTAATTCTAAATTAATTAAATATGATTTTGGTAAAACTGTTTTTACACTAATATTTTTTTAATTTATATTTTCAACATAAATATTTTTTGACCAAAAAAATTTTAAATACAAAAAGGATTTTGCTCAACACAACAAAAATTTTTGTTTGGTACAGGCTGTCATGGTATTCAATATTCTTTATGGAAAAATTTAGAGACTGTTGGCCTGTGCTCTGCTACTCTCCCTCTCTCTCTCTTGTCAATCTAGCAAAGTGTGTGGCATTATGGCATTACAGGGCCACAAACCTTGAGAAACGAAGTGTTGGGGATAGTAGGTGACTGATACTCGCTTACAATTACAGGGATTGTTTTGAAGTAACACAATCCAGACCCATCCGACAACAATGTCGATCCAACGTGTTATAATAGTTGAAAGAAATATGAAAAATGTGTATGTATATTATATTGAATGAATTAAATACAATATAAGAACCTGTATTTATAAGCACAAACCTAAATAAGTATAGAAGGAGATAGAGATAGAGAGAGATAAAGATACAAAGGAGATAGAGAGACAGAGATAAGTTATATTTATAATACAAGGATATAAGTATAAATCTAAATCTAATATATACATTAACAGCCCCCTCAAACTCAAGATGGGTAAGCATCAACCAACTTGAGTTTAGAAACTAGATCATTGAAACGACTAGGAGGATGAGCCTTGATGAAAATATCAATAGGTTGATCAGCAGAAGAAATAGAGAGAAGATGAACAGTGCCACCTGTAACATGCTGTCGAATGAAATGACAATCAATCTCAATATGTTTGGTGCGATCATGGAAGACATCATTGTGAGCAATCTGAATGGCACTTTGATTGTCACAATAGAGAGATGTGGCACCAGGGAAAGAAACACACATATTAGCAAGGAGCCAGTGAAGCCATAAAAATTCCTGAGTAATGTCAGCAAGAGTGTGGTATTCAGCTTTAGTACTAGAGCGAGCAATGAGGGACTGTTTCTTGCTGCACCAAGTAAGAAGAGAATCTTCTAAGAAGAAAAAGAAACCCGTGGTGAAGCGTCAATCAGTAGGATCCCTAGCCCAATCAGCATAAAAAAAGGCACGAAACTCGAGAGAATAGTGAGTAGAGTAATGGAGTCCATGGAACATAGTGCTTTTGAGATAGCAAAGTATACGAAGTAGAGCAGTGTAATGCCGGGTGTGAGGAGCCGACATGTACTGACTAACAAGATGGACAGCATAGGAAATGTCAGGACGAGTCACAGTGAGATAGACAAGACTACCGACCAGTTGGCGATAAAAAGTAGCATCAAAGAGAAGATCCCCATCTAGAGGAATGAGACGAGTCTGTGGATCAACAAGAGTAGAGGTAGTCTTGCAATCAGTAAGACCAGCACGTGCTAGAAGATCGGATGCATATTTGGCTTGTGACAAATAATAACCAGTGGAATCATGAGAGATTTCAAACCCTAAGAAATAATTAAGAGTGCCAAGGTCCTTCATCTCAAACTGATGATTGAGAAATTGCTTGAGGCTAAGAATACCAGCCATATCATCATCGGTGATAATCATATCATCCACGTAAAGAAAAAGAAGAGTGGTGCCATGAGGAGTGGTCCGAACAAATAGAGCGGAGTCATATGAGTTGGAGGTGAAGCCGAAGTCATAGATGGTGGAACTAAATTTTGCAAACCAAGCTCGTGGGGCTTGCTTGAGACCATAGAGAGCACGTTGTAGTTTGCAAGCCTTATGAGCCGGATAAGCAAACCCAAGTGGAGGTTGCATGTAGACTTCCTCAAGAAGATCACCATTAAGGAAGGCATTTTTGACATCCATCTGAAAGAGATCCCAATGGCGAGCAGCGGCAACAGCAAGTAAGCTACGCACAGAGGTAAGCTGAGCAACTAGAGCGAAAGTCTCCTCATAATCAATGCCATATTCCCGGGTGAAGCCCTTTGCAATAAGACGAGTTTTGTAGAATGGGTCTTGATTTTGTATACCCATCTGTAGCCAATCGCAAACTTTCTAGGAAGAAGATCAATAACATCCCAGGCAATGTTTTGAAACCCGGACCGGTGAGCGAACTAGAAAAGTTACCGGATAGACGAGTCACCGATTCAACCGTCGGGTCGAAGAGGTCGAACCGTGACGTCATAATTACGTCATAAATATATTTAATATATATATTAAAAATATAAATGTAAAAATTAAAAAAAAAAAATTTAATTCAACAAAATAATAGAATTTTCAAATATCACTCATAATAAAATTGTAATTTGCAATAATAATGTGACATACCTTATTTTTATTTGTTGAAGACCTTTCTCTAAATGGGTTGCGCAACCTTTTGACAAGCAAAAATCACTGCACAATCTACACATATATCAAAGTTAGAAAATAGAACATAGTCTAAATCATAATAATGAAAGTAATAAAAGCATTATATTAAAAGCAATTAAGATTACCTATTTGTCAAATAAAACACAAACATAATCAAATAAAAATACTTTAGTTTTATTACATCAATTAAGAGTCAAATTTCAAACACAAACATAAACCAAGCAAGCATAGAGATAAGATCTATAATTCCAAGTCTTAAAACACAATAATGAGCATCTATCCTTTCTAAATGAAAGTAGACAAATACATATAAAATAAAAATAAAAAAAGTTCAAAACCAATCCACTACAAACACATCATGCCACAAAAACATTGTTTTTTTTTGCCTAATTCCTTGGCAAGCCCTCCATTAGCCAAGCATCGTCATCCTTATTTTCATTGTTGCTTGTGCCAACTCCACCACTTTGAGCATTAGATCAATCATCCATGTTGACATCACCAAATGATCCAAGGTCAATATCATCTCCAACCTCTAAGACCACATCCTCTCCGTTATCTTCTACAATAGTTACGACAAAATCAATAAGTAATCAATTTAATAATAACAAAAGCATTGTTATATAATAATGAAATAATTAATTACTATCCATCACGTAGACCATGACATTGCCTCTTATTTTGTGGAGCCGAACTTTCTGGATAAAGCATTTGTTCCAACTCATCAAAATCAAGAAGAGGAGGCTCTTCTTCATCTTCAACAATCCAAAACTCCGTTTTGTCAATACTTTCAATGTCAACCGGATCATAGTTCTTCATGTTGTTGAAATGTCTATAATTTTCACTTAGAAGTAAGATTACTTGAATAAATATTCTATTACTAAATGTATGACAACGTAAATGGTTCATTTACCTATTCTTCAATCGCAAATTATAATGAATGTATACAAGATCATTAAGTCTTTGATGTTCCAATCTATTCCTCTTCTTCGTATGAATACGTTAAAAAACACTCCAGTTCCCGGGTCGGGCCTGCCCTGGGCCGCTGGCCAATTTTATACTCTTATCAATGTGAATGTTAACATGTCAATATGAATATTTACATTGTTAACAGGCTGGGCCGGGCTCGTCCTGGGCCGCCCACGGGCCGTGGGCTGGTTTCGGGCAGCCATAAGGCGCGGGCTAATTTTACACTCCTATCAATGTGTATGTTAACATATCAATGTGAATATTCACATTGTCAACGGACCGGGCCGGGCCCGCCCCCAGCCGCGAGCGGGCTTTTGGCCGCCCATGGGCCGTGGACCAATTTTATATTCTTATCAATATGAATATTAATATGTCAATGTGAATATTCACATTGTCAACGGGCCGGACCGGGCCCGCCCATGGGCCGCGGGCGGGTTTCGCGCCGCCACGGGACGTGGGCCAATTATACATACCCTCATATGCATATCCCATTGAAGGTTTTTTATCTCCATCAACAATACGCAACAATCTCATGAGTGGCTCAACAATCTTAACAATGGTCAAGTAATCATTTGAAAAATTACTATCTAAAATGATAGCAACAACTTCTTTTTCTTTCTTATCTTTTGCATGCCTTGAATCGACAAAATCCTTACTTGTCACTAAGGCTTTCAAATCATGCATATGCTTTTGAATACTAAGCAATGCAATGAAAGTAGTGGCAAAACAGGTTGCTCCTGGGCGCACAATTTCAGTCCATCCTTTCCTTTTCCTCAACCAAGCTATCAACCATGGGCGATTGTAAATAAATCTTGTCACACTTGATGCTCTAGACGCAAACTCTTTCACATGATTCAACTTGGAAATATCACTTAACACTAAGTTCAAACAATGTACTGCACAAGGAGACCAATTACTATTCTTGTAAGTTTCACTAACAAGCCTTCCAGCAGCAACATAATTTGCCCCATTATCTATCACCATGTGCACAATATTGCTTGCTCCCACCCACTCAATAATTTCTTCAAACAATTTAAAAAGAAGAGGAGCATCTTTTACAACATCAGAGGCATCAACAGACTTAACAAAAGTGATTCCTCTAGGACAATAAACAAGAAAATTAATGAGAGTTCTATGTCTACCATCAGCCCAACCATCACCCATAATTGTACACCCAGAATCAGCCCAAGTACTCTTTACAGAGTCAATAAACAACTGAAGCTCTTTCTTTGAGTCACTCAATAAAGGAACTCGAACTTCATGGTAGGTAGGAACTTTAAATCCTGGACCAATGGCGATTGCAGAATCAAACATGGGCTGAAAGTATATGGAATTGACAACATTCATTGAAACACATTGTGGACATCCCCGAACGCCCCCTGAGGATGAGTTCCGTTCTGTTCATATTGGGTTCACTACAGTTCAGGACTCTCAAATTGTCACGATTCTTAACCTGAACCAAAGAGTCCAAATCCGGCAAATCGTTTTGGAAAATAGATTTTTAGAAAAGAAGTGCCAAACATGGACTGCTTTGCCAGATACAGAGTCGCCAACTAAATATTTTATTTTGGGAAATTTAGGAAACCCTGACTCGGTGCCAAAGGCCACGTGTCCGTCATCACCAAAGTTGTCTCGGCTCGGGAACTTGGGTACGATTGGGAAACGTCAGCTATGAGCACCCTTTCTCGCCCGATCAAAGATCGGCATCTACTAACCGTGATATCTTGTTTTGAAAGCATTATGTGTTCCTATTCCAGTTATTAGCCTAAAATTACTATGTTATGTGCACAGCAAACAAGTATAGACCAAATCGCCTAATTTGGAACAAACCATTGCATGCTTGTTTTGAAAATGGTTTGCTACTCATAAGTAGGCTAAAATACAGGTTTTGCCACCCTCAGGTGGGCTTAGAAAACATGATTTTGCCGCCATCTAGTGGGCTTAAAACTCACAGTTTTAGTGCATTATTCCAATTTAGGTAATTTAACCTCCATCCGCAGGCATTCAAGCAGTTATATCACACAAGCAAATAGCCTCATGGTAAGCATGCTGTCATGGCAATACTCACACGCATGCAAAGATGCTAAAACATAAGAACTTACCGAATACTCCGAGCCAAAATGGAAACTAGTTAATAATCACATGCATGATCCTAGTTCATGTTAAGATGGCTAATGCAACACATGCAAGATGCAACTACAATAGGCTCGGCTATTCTAAGATGACATATGATAATGCTACAACTAACACGTATTCAACTTAGAATTGAAATACAATGCAGTTAGTATGATGTGCCGAGCCCGGTGCATGCAAGGCAAATGAATAGATGCAAACATGCTATCATACTGTATGCTAATTGAAACATCCCCTAGACTAACCAACGAAAGCTAGTAAATAAAAGGGAAGAAAGACGTGGGGTTGGGAGACATACACACACTCACGCACATTTATTACACAATTGCCCTTACTCGGAGGGTCTGAATAAATATTACACAACCAAATTAATTATTACAGAATTCCTGACTAATTAACAAATTAAATGCAGAAGAAAGGTGGCCGCAACCCTTCCTCGAAATGTGTGAATGATGCATGCTTGACTCGTCTCGCCCGGAAACTCGCTGCCATAGCACTGCTGCCTCTGTTTTCACTGCCTTGCTCCTCTGAAAATTCTGAAAGTCTTTATACCCCTTTTGGATAATCCTCTGAGTGCTCTGGGATGTCACCGGCCAGAATTAAAGTTCACCGGCCATGGTAATGGGATTATCGGCCAACTTTTGTACCACCGGCCAGCCACTGATAGTCGGTCGGCACTGTAGGTGGCCGGCCGGCCATTGCTTCCTGCAGAATATTGCAGTTGACAGTAGCAGAGGGCAAGCAATGTGTGGCATGGAGTTTTCAAGCAAATGTGAGCATGGCCACACTCCCTATCATGCAATGGACTCAAGGGAGCATGGCCCTCGACCCTCGGACCATCAACTACGCAATTCGAGGCATGATGGCCTAAGAAGCCATGTTAGCAACTTAATGTAGATGCATGCAACAAACAAATGAGTGCTAACACCCTATCATGTTGAGATCGAGGGTATTGGCGACCGAGGGTTGAGACGTGTTTCGTCACTTCGGGTACGAACACACCTCTCCCCTCATGCTTGGTTTGACACCCCAAACTAAGAGATGCAATGCATGTATGCCATATACAATGCAAATTGATGCAACTCATATAAGGCTACACTAATGCAATATGAACATGTCAAGCATACAACAAGACTATATAATGCAATTCAGCTAAGTAACGTGCAAATATGCGAACATGATGCAATGTAGGCATGCAACCAATGCAATGCAACATGTCAAGCATGCAAAGTGTGCAAGGATGGGCTCATACTGAAATAAGAAGGCCTCAGCCCACCCTAAAACAGTGGCCAAAAGAGTCAAAAAAATGCACAACTTATGCATGCAAGCATACACACACCAAGGCCTATCACCTAAGCCTGAAAGGGGATAACTCTAAGCATACTTAAGGGCAATATGTTTGGACATTAAACACTCATGCTAAACTCTGAGAAGTATGCAAAAGATGACACCAAGATATGCTAGGGAATAGATGCAAAATAGAAGGTATTCAAGGCCACAAAAGAGAGCATTGCTCAACACCTACCCCAAGCAAACATGGTATGAGCTAAGCAACCCAAAATAGAGTTTTTATGCATCAAAATATGCCCCAAAACCCACTGATATGGCAGCCCAAATGACTTAAACAAAGAGGCATGCACACAAGCCCAAACATGGAGCATAAAACCACAACTCTTCAAGGCATTAAAAGGGTAAAAAATGCAAGCATGTAGGCATAAAACATGAACTGAAATGGCATGACAAACGATTCCAAATCACTGAAATAGACCAAATGAGGCATGCTAACAACTCACACACCCGAAGCCAACAAGTTAGAATACAAAGAGACTATACAAAGCATGGCAAGCATGGCTCCAAAGACTCAAGACAGACCTTAAGCATGTTAGAACATGACCAAAAACTTTACAAAGCTAAGCCAAAGCATGCAAACATGATGGTCCAAAGTCAAGATGTATTTCTAGGCAAAATGGAGGAATACAAGGCAAGTGTATTATGCATGCAAGAGGTCAACAAACCGACATGGGACAGAGGTAAAACATGCTAAATAAACACCAAATAACCTCTGAGATGAAGCCAAACAAAACTAGGCATACATGCTACCCTTATGAGCGAAAAATGCAAACAAAAGAGAGACAAAGGGAGAGGGGTGTCCCTCCCCTATGCAAGACCTCAAACCCTCTTCATCACCACTGAAAATCCACTAGATTTCAATGGTGAGAAGGCCAAAGCACAATAGTATTCAAAGCTTAACAAAGAGAGCACAAAAAGAGCCAAACAAGGCCTAAGAGGGGGAGGTCGACCCCAAACAACAAAAAAACCTTAATGAAGTATCTTAAGCATGCAAATACAAGACTTTTTTTAGTTATACATAAAGTCTAAATCAGTAAGCAAGATAGGTCAAAAGCTAATGCAAGATTGGGGAATCTAAAGCAAAAGTGTTACCCTTGAAGAACACCTCAAGAACAGCAAGTCCAGCCACCTTCTTCTGATCAAAACTAGCTCAAAACCTCAAGAATAAACCCTCAAGACCTCCCAAGTCGAAGTATGGTGTAATGGTGTGTGTCTTAGTGCAAAACTAAGAAGAAAACACACCTGTAGGCTCTCAAACCCACATAAATGAAGAGAGATAGGCAGATATAGAGAGAGAAAGTGTATATCAGATATATATATGTATTTTTCTCTGGTTTTTGCTGAACCTCACAAAGGAGAGGGTTGGGGCTCTTTTATAGACAATGCAAAGACTAAGCTTCCAAGGGAAGCTATTCAAAAGGGATCAAGTCTTTCTAAAGAAGCCAAGACAAAGGGGCCAAGTCTTCCTTAGGAAGCTGGGACAGGTGTCCAAGATTCTTAAGGAAGCTAAGACAAAGGTCCAAGCTTCCTCAAGAAGCTAGACCAAAAAGGTGCAAAAGAGGCAAAACAGCCACAGATGTGCACGGGGGCAGGGTTTGTGCATTCCAGCTGGCACAATTGGCATACACCATGCCTGAAAAAGGCAAAAAAGTGGTACCGGCCAGAAAAGGAGGCTATCGGCCAAACAGGTGGTCGGCCGGCCACACAAAGTGTCGACCGGCCAATGGTATATTTCACCAATGGCCGATAGCCTCAAAACATGGCCGGTGGCCTTAAGCCATGGCCGGTGGGTATCAGGGATAGCTAGCAAGCTACTCTCTACCCTCAGGTGCAAAAACAAATAAGTCCTTGGGGTAAAACCAAGCACAAAACAAGCAAGTCAAGAGATCCTGAGGCAAGGCGCGTAGCCAAGACCTCCGGGAACTCAAAACAAACACAAACATGGATGATCGCCGAGTGTTTAAGCGGTGACGTCCAAGTCTTGAGGACGGTCAAAAATGGGGTGTCTACACACATGTATCATTCAAAAATTTTGCCACAATCATATGTGCCCTATGTACAGCTTCTTTAGTTGCAAGGGCACTTTTGATAGTTGGTTGAGAGCCTGGAGTGGTCCTTGGTGCAAAAAAATTTTCAATTTTTGCAGGGTCCTTTCCTTTTCCTCTTTGTGTCACTGCTGCCTTACTTTTATTCCTACTACCACCACCTTCATTAATTAAGATGCCCTTATTGCGTTGTGGAATTATTTCTTCAATTTCAGCATCATCCTCATATTCGAAAACTGGGAATGGCAACGGGGCAGGGCGGGGCCGGGGATCGCACTCCCCGTCCCCGATCCCCGAAGCTACAAAACTCCCCGTCCCCGATCCCCGACGGGGAACCCATCACCCCCCCACCCCCGTACGGGGATTGGGTTTCCCTAGCTCTCGGGTCCCCGTCGGGCCGGGTTCAAATTGCCATCCCTATCGAAAACAGCCCGACCAAAGGGATTAGGTTCCTCACTTCGTTTATTTTTCTCAATAATTGCTTTAAAAGCCTTTTCCATTCGATACCTAACATCACCTGGAACTTTCTAACATGGCCCAACCTCACCAAACTTTCCTGCAAGATGTTGCTTCATTCTATTAATCCCTCCACCTTTGATAGTCTTCCCACAATACAAACATGTTAAAGTTTTCTCCCCATCGGGAACTCGCCCCTCAGTTACATAGTCCCATGCTGGATCAGATTTACATCTTGTTGATGATGGGGTATTAGAGTGTGCAGTTGAATTATGGCCAGATGAATCCATTTCACCTAAAACAGCGCTATATAATATTTGAAATACAATAATTAAGTCAAGAATCACATAAACCAATTACAGAAGTCATTCCCAATATTATTCAATTGATTGTATGAAGATAGCACTCAATTGTGATTTTTTGTTCTAATTTATGTTCTTACATAATTAAATTCAAAGAATACCCTCTGCTAAAAATTCTAAATGTATATAGCATCTCCAATTTCAAGTTCCCAGTATGTAAATTCTGAATGTACATAAAAATTCTGAATGTGTATAGCATCTCCAATTCCCAATATTATTCTGGATTTCTAAATTCTGAATGTATATAGCATCTCCAATTTCAAGTTCTGATTTTTACATCACATTGAACAACCCTCTGCTAAAAAGAAAAAGTTAGTTTATCTTAGTTTATCAAAAGTTAGTTTACATCACATTGAACAACCCTCTGCCTTTTGTAACAGTTAATGGTTAATTGTGTTTGAATGTTTATACTAATCCCATTAAATAATTCAAGCATAAATAACCCTCTGAATGTAGAGCCAAATCTGTTAAAGAATTCAACCATAATTTTAACATTCAAATTCTTATAATTTATAATTTATTATTACCCTACGTTTTTTATATTCTTTCAAATTTTTTTTGTTATGTATTATTATTAAAATTAAATTAGGAGAAATACAACTGAATCAAATAAATTTGCAATAACGAGAGTATTCAACATCAACAACAGTACATAACATTTATGGTCTCATTCTCATATATATTCTCATATTCTCATATATACTCTCATATCCAGAAAATAAAATTTCAATTGCAACAAACAAAGAAGAAGAGATATATATATAAAAATGATAATAATAATTTGCAGTAGCACTGTAGCAAGCAGAGGTCTCACTCGCACCAAAAAAAAAATCAATTTCGCAGTAGCAGACTAAGCAGAGGTCTCTGATCTGATATATATATATATATATAAAACCAGCGGGAAAAGAGAAAAAGGGAAGAGCAGAGCAGTAAAAGAGGAAGAGAAGGGGGAAAGAAAGAGAATACTTACCAACGAAGCAGTAGCAGAGGTGAGCCGAAGAAAATCTGATGCAACCCGTTGGATCTGTGTCCTCCATTCATCACCAAAATTTCGCAGAGAGTGAGTGAGATTTCAGGCCAAAACCAACGAGCACCCTTTTTGAGAGAGAGATGAGCCGAAGAAAATCTGGTGCAACCCTAGAATTTGGGTTTTTTTAGTGTTATATATAACTTCAATCAACCCGGTGATGCAACCCGCTGGATTTGTGTCCTCCATTCATCACCAAAATTTCGCAGAGAGTGAGTGAGATTTCAGGCCAAAACCAACGAGCACCCTTTTTGAGAGAGAGATGAGCCGAAGAAAATCTGATGCAACCCTAGAATTTGGGTTTTTTTAGTGTTATATATAACTTCAATCAACCCGGCCGGTTCCTTAAAACCCGTCCGGGTCGCCGATTTTTCCAGTTGAATCGGCAGGCCATCCGGTTTTCTTGTTTATGAATGGTTTTGAGCCACCTCCGGGTTTGCTGGGCTGTTCGGACAGGAACCAGGTCCGGCTCCCGGTTTGACCGGTCCGGTCCGGGTTTAAAAACCTTGATCCCAGGTATGAGTCTTGTCTAAAGCCTGTAATTCATCAGTCATAGCTTGCTGCCAAAGAGGATTAGTACAAGCTTCACAATAAGAGATAGGTTCATAAGTAGAAACGATAGTAGACCCGACAATATAATCATGAAGATGTACAGGTGGTTAAGTTACCCAATGTGGACGACCGGTGGGTGGAGGATCTGGTAGGGTGATAGGAGATGCAACGGGACCATTCCAACCTTCATAGCCACCACCTTTAAGAGCATCTCTAACAATGAATCATTTACTTCACCAAATTTGAGTAAAAACTCCATCTAATATCCACCACTCCAACGGAGCAATTTTGGCTGTCATTAACAAAAGGTTGACTGGGGGGACGACCGGTCGGATGTTCGATCAGTTGACCGGCAAGGGCAATCCACCAGTTCTGAAAATTATTTTTCCCTCCATTTTTGTTTCCCTCAATTCCTTTGCTATTTGTTTTTCCCTGCATTAATTATTTTCCATTTCTTTTTGTCTCCATTAATTATTTCCCTTAAAAAATATATATATATAAACAGATTAAACCAAGTAAATACACCCAGCAAACAACGTTGTATTTGGAACAAACCCATCACTGAAAAACAGAGCATAATGACTTTTTCAACTTCTTATTTGTTCACTGATTTTTCATCCTCATCTTCTTCTTCATCCTCTGATGATGAAAATGATGATGCAAAAATTGTTTCACTTGTGGGTCTTTATGAGATAAATAATACTAATATGATACAAATACTGACAAGAAGTGATCAACCAGAGAAAAAAGGTGGCTCTGTTGTAGGACATAAGTACATACGTCGCGAAAGAATAAAGGGTCATGATCGATTGGTTGCGGATTATTTTGCTGTAAATCCAGTTTATTCATCTTCAACATTTCAAAGACGTTTTAGAATGCATCATGATCAGTATCTGCGACTTTTGTATGCCATTGAAACACATGACACATATTTTGTTTACAAAAAAAGATGCTGCTCATATTCTCTAATTGTCTTCACTTCAAAAGATGACTTCAGCAATTAGAATGCTTGCATATGGAGTGGTAGCAGATGCGATTGATGATTATGTGCGAATTTGGAAAGCACGACAATTGAAAGTTTGAAACACTTTTGCAATTCAATTATTGAAATCTTTGGGCCTTAATATTTTAGATCTCTATCACCAAGTGATATTGCCTAATTACTTGCTATTAGGGAGGTTCGTGGGTTTTTGGGTATGTTGGGAAGTTTAAATTGCATGCATTAGGAGTGGAAAAATTGTCCGATGACATGGCAAGGTCAATATGTAGGCCATCAGAAAAAGCCAACTATAATTCTTGAAGCAGTAGCTTCTTATGACTTGCGGATTTGGCATGCATTTTTTGGAATGCTTGGATCACACAATGACTTGAATGTCTTGGATCGTTCGCCCTTATTTTCTAATCTTGCCTAAGGGAAAGCTCCACCTACTAATTTCACAATTAATGGACAAACTTATAATATGGGTTATTACGTTGCTAATGGTATATACCCTCCATGGGCAACACTAGCGCAAACAATCTCTTCTCTCCAAGGAGCAAAGAAGCAACATTTTTCCTATGATGCAAGAGTCAGCAAGGAAGGATGTAGAGCGGGCATTCGGAGTGCTCCAATCCCAATTGTAGGTGGTCCAGTACGTTTTTGGGATCCCAAAATCCTTAGTAACATAATGAAGACTTACAGTATATTGCATAATATGATTATCGAAGATGAGAGAGACTCCTATCTTTATTTGGATTATGAAATATCATCAAGCACCTCAGCAGTAGTACTGTCTACTACCAATAACAATGAATTTGAATCGTTTATGTCCCGTCATTTAGGTATTAGAGATAAGAATACATATCATGCCCTCCGTAATGATTTAATTAAACATATGTGGCAACTTCATGGTGAAAAGTAACTTGACCATGTGGACAAGATGATGAACTATATGTTGGCTTTTTTTATTAGGAGGTGTTTAGGGTGGTTGATTTGTCAGTGTTTATTGTTGTTATGGTAGTAAAGATGGTCTTACACCTGTACACATATATCAATTTTGTAACTAAATGCATGAAATGAATATATAATGTTTTCAGATATGGTCTTATCTTATTCTAGATGATTATTGGATTTCATTATTTTACTGAATTTTTCGCAATTGACATTTTACCACTAGCTGACTTTTATTTGTAATGCATAACAGTTGACTTTGCATCACCAATTTAATTATAGGAACAAGTTAATTACCGAAATTTTATTTAAAGAAATTATACTTTGTATCTAAAGTATTATTGGTCCTTCAATAATACTCAAAATCCACTTTACTGTCAATATACAATTTACTGATTTAAAATGACACTGACCTTTTCATTTATATGATGATAATAGGGTGTAATTTGTTTACACTCTACAAAACTATTATTTGTTATTACTTTGATCTTGAAAATAACACATTTTTTCATTGTGGGCCATTGGTTCATAGCCAAAAAAAAAAAAAAAAACTACTGTCAAATAGTTACCATCTCCAAATTACAATTTGATAGTAGTTGATGTTATTTTCTTTTATGGGTTTTTTTTTAATCTTTTTGAATTTTTATTTGAACGTACATTAGTTATGCATTTTGAAGTTGATAAGAACATCAATGTATGCATTGTCATGTTCTGCAAACCTCAAAACATTGAATTTGCATTGAGAAGGCTCAAAACCATTCAAGGCCACACCTACCTTATTCATGATGAGCCACCTCATTCAATATGTACGTCTACCTCATTGATTTTCATATACTGCCTCACTTATCTATAAAGCAACATCACTATGTCAGTATGTTTGTGGCGTGGACGAAAACAAGAAACAACACCACAATTGCAAACCAAAAGCAAAAAGTAGAACAAGAAGTTGCACATAGCCGGTAGACCAGAGGGACATCTGACAGGACGACCGGCTGATCAACCGGTGGCTTCACTCTCCACTTCACCTGTAGACATGCTCCACAGTTGAGGGTTCAGCCTTTCCATTTTGCTTACCTCTTCACACCATTTTGTAACTATTCTGTTCCTTAACATTTTTAGATAGTCATGCCTAGAACCAAAAGAGCAAGAAGCGAACTTGGACCATCCTTCAACCCTGTTCCACGTCAACAACTCCTCAACAACAATATCCAACTCAAAATTTTCTGACTTACAGTCATGAACAAGCCTTTCCAAACTTCTACAGCCGACTTATTATCATTGGTAAAAGGCTAAACCTTGCTCCTCAATACGATGCTCTATTTGTTACCAAACTTGAAACTATGGGGTGGATAAATTTGATCAATTTACCATAGAAGGTATATCCTTGTCTTGTTTCTCTTTTTTGTGTTCACTTTGAACGTATATTTGAAGATGATGGAGACTATACTATTAAATCTTATGTGAACGGTAAACACGTAGAATTTGACATCTCCACTTTGGCACAAATTATTGGAGTTAAGCAAGGGGAGATGTAAGTCTACTTTCACAATGAGTATGAAATAATTGATATTGTTGGCAGCATAACTAAAGTATATTCTACTATTTGTAAGAGTAGATTTACTGGAAGTAATTTGCAAGTAAGACATTTGAAACCCCACATTCGTATTCTCCACCAATACATAATAGAAAATTTCACTCCGAAAGGAGGACATTTTGATATCGGTCCAGTTTTTAATGCTTATTTGCTCTACTATTTTGAAGTTGGCCACAAATTGGATTTATGCTATATACTCATGAAAGAAATGGTGGTTGCAAATCTTAATATCAGTGGCTAGTCATTAGTTTTTAGAGCTTTGCCTATAAAAAATTTCAAAACTTTCAAGATCAGATTTGTAGGTGAAGCAGAAACAAAAATATCAGTTGCGATTTTAGAGTACACACGCACTCGAGCTGGCAGTGGTGATCTGTTATTGCAAAGTCTGAATGCATCAAATGCACCAACAGATGATCCCCAACACGATGAGAATGTCATGCCACCACCTCAACAACCTCAATACTAGACTGATTTTTTTTTCTATGGAACAAGAACGATACAATCAACGCGTTCAATGGGAACAAAACGTGGCGAATCAGTTTGATACATTTGGCACCGCTCAGAATGCATTAATTCAACAAATTGATGAGTTTCATATGGACACTGAAAGATGTCATAAACATGCAACCAATCGCATTGAGCAAATTGAGCACCGGGTAACTGACATCTACCATCACTACTTCCCTTCACCAACACCTGACACTGACCTTTGAAGTTATTGACGAAGAGACTAGATGTAGTTTCACTATGTGGTGTTTTTTTTATTTATTTTATGGATGTAATACTAGTTTGTGCTCTTTTTTTTTTCCCTGGATGTACTACGAGTGTGGCTTTTTTTTTTTTTTTTTTTTTTTAATGGTTGTACTATGAGTGTGTATGTGGTTTTTTTTTTAATGGATGTATTACGAGTGTGTGTGATTTTTTTTAAAATTTTTGTTGGATGTACTAGTACTATGTGGTTTTTAATTTTTGAATGGATGTACTATTTGTGAATGGTGAACTTCAAATGCGTCTTGACAACCCTTAAAAAAAATCTCCAACACTGTTGCAATAGATGACATTTTACAAGTGATACACACTGTTGCCTCACAAAAACACCATCGCTTGGAAAATAAAATAATAATAAATGTTTATTTTGCAAAACAGTTGTAATAAATAGCAATAGGAACCACAATAACTTACAATATGAAACAGGATTTTAAGACTCAATTGCAAAAAAATCTGAAAATAAAAAATCTACAATATGAAATAGGGCTTTAGGCCTCAATATCCTACAATGGCTTTAGGCCTCAATTGCAAAAACATATGAAAATTTCCATATATTATCATATGTCTCAAAATTTTCATGGCTAAATATTTTAAATAACTTCCTATATTTTATGCGAGAAGTTGTTGTCAGTAGTAACTCTTTTTCATCATTATTTATTTCTAAAATAAAACAAAAATTCAAGAATATATCCTTACTATGAGCAGATCAATAGTAAAATAAATTTCACATCATTACTATAAGAAGATCATGACTAAAACACTCAGAACATTCAATTACTAAAACAACAATAAATTAAACAAACAAATATGAAAACTGATATGAAACTAATTGAGCTCAAAAAAGCGGTCTTCATAAAACAGTCAAGCAAATCTATTTGTTGATCGAAATAAGATTTACCGTTGAAACTCTTCATAGTAGGACCTTTGCATATGATTTAAATTGGTCACATCCATTGACATTATTTTATGCTTATCATTTCGTTATTCTTTTTCATTTATTATAGATAATATTTTCAATTGTTCCTCCCTATCCTCGGCCTTCTTCAACTTTCTGCAGCCTTTTGTTCACGTTCTATCACCTTCTGTTCATCTCAATGAACACTTCTAAAGGAGATAGTTGACAACACTTCAACAATTTTAATAACCTGGTTAGCTGCCATTTCAACAAACCTAACACCGTGACTTGCTTGTTTCTTCAACTTTTCTTTCGCAGCCTTTGTACCAATTGATCGTGTTGATGTACTACTCCATTGTTGGTCCAAATATATATTGTTGTTAGGTTTTGACACCTCACCTTCAGTTGTTGGAGTCAAATATGGATTCGCTGGTGGTGTGGGTTTCTTTCCTTGTGTTCTAATTTCATCTCACTTACAACTTTGGCACAAAATTTCCTAACTTGTATCAAATGTGAAGTGTTTTTTTTGGATTGCATGATACATGCGCTTAGTTTCAGCAACCTGAAAACAAAATACATAGTAAGTATAGCAAGTAGATACAAATCAGAAAATATATATGCTATAGCAACCAATAAAAATTACCTTGTCTGCCTCATTTGTTCCACTTTGTTGCCTCAATTGAATTTGTTCAAAAAAACCACATAACTTATTAATTGCCTTTTGTATCACAAACCAATAGTGAGATAAAGAAATACGATTTCGATTTGATTGACCATTCAATTATGGATTAAAATAAGTGAGTACTCGTTCTCAGAATATTACCATGGTCTGACTATTACCTGCAATGGAATCTTGAGAGACGACCAACCAAGATCTACATAAAGTTTCATCTTCTATAATGGTGAATGCTTTACCACAAGGAATACAAGAAGTTTCAGAAATAATACTCACATGATTGCTCCAGAAAAAAGTTTGTGATTCATCAAACATTTCAAAATCTTCCATAGTTTGAAGGTAAAATTTGTATAACTAAACCAGTTCAAAAAAATCAATACGATTGAAAATTGAAGTTAACAGTGAAACAGATTGTAAAAGAAACAAGTGACAAATTAAAGAAAACCTGGAGATTTAAATTAATAATAACCAGCTCATAAAAGGAACAACTAAAAAATTAAAGAACACATGAGTATTGAAGGAAATTATAACAAAGAAAACAAAAACTGTAATGATATTGTGAAAGTAAAATAGAAATTAGCTCATATTTTATAGACACACACTAACAGTAACTTTGATCAACCCTCTGCAAAACCAATTTTGATCAACTTTTTGCAAAACCAACAGTAACCCTATAGGGCAGACACCTTGCAAAAGCAACGGCTAATTTTAGATAGCATTTTTGTATCTTCATGCATCCTCCAACCCTCTGCTACACTTCCCTCAATTGTTGATCTCAAATTTGGTAATGCTGGTTGTAGACATCCCATTTTTTACCGCCCTTAAGACTTGGGCACCGCACTTTGAACACTCGATGATGAAAAGTTACGCTATACAAATGTTCAATTTTCTCAGCAAGAAACCTCGGTTTTGAGTTTTAGAAGCCTAGAACCTTGCACCTCTTTTGGACTAAAACCCAATTTTTTTCTGCTTGACCACTCAGAGGCCTACTGGCCAAAAATTAGTGGCCAGCCGTCCCCCTACCTAACCGGCCGACTAGGTTTCCCGGCAAGTAGATATTTGCTGCCAGCTATCCCCCCCTCCCCATGTGCATGCACTGCACCAGCTAGCGTAATATAGGGATTTTTGAGATAACAACTTGTTTTTCTATATATACTTGATCATCCCTCATGGTTTTAGGTTAGAAAAAATTCTCAAAGAGCCAAAGCTTGCAAAGCACTCTCCCTCTCTATCTTGCAATATACATGCACTATACATACACTTCCTAAACCAATTTTTTGAGGCTCCTTGCTGAGGTTATTGACCTAAAATATCAGCCCTTGAAAATGAGCATCTTGTGGTTTGTAAACAAAAGAGTGCCTTCGCTTCAAAGGTATAACTCTTGCCATGTTTTGCCTACTTTTTTCCCATCTTTTTCATGGTTTTCCATACTGTTTTGAACTGTTTTTGGTGGGCTGAAACTTGTAATTTAAAGCTACCAAAGGTGGAGGGGTTAACCACTCTTCTTTGAACCTTATTCCATAAGCTTTTATCCTTGCGATTCCCACTTGTTTCTCAACTTTTGGCCACTGATTTTCAGAGTTTTTAGAGGCTAAAACATGTGGTTTTGAGGTCCAAAAATGGAGGGGTTAGCCATCCCTCCTTAAGCTTGCTTACTGGCTTTAATTCTTTCTCATTTTTGCTTACTTTCTTAGCTTTTTTTTTAAAGTAATCCCAGCTCTGTTTTGCTGATTTTGGGACTGTTTTGATGTGTCTGTTTAGTTTATGCTTTGAATATTCCTTGTGTTTCCCACTTGTTTCTCAACTTTTGGCCATTGATTTTCAGAGTTTTCATAGACTAAAACATGTGGTTTTGAGGTCCAAAAAATGGAGGGGTTAGCTACCGCTCCTTAGGCTTGCTTACTAGCTTTAATTTTCTCTCATTTTTGCTTACTTTCTTAGCTTTTTTTTCAAAGTAATCCCAGCTCTGTTTTGTTGATTTTGGGACTGTTTTGATGTGTTTATTTAGTTTATACTTTGAATATTATGCTTGTATTGTTGTAAGTCTTCATAGGTTTGGTGGTTTAGGCCTTAGACACCAACCTATTTGAGTTGATAGCTTTTATTTCATAGTTGTCATACATATACTTACACTTGTAATAATCATCTTTGCAACCTCCCTCCTTTCTTGGTTTTCTTTGTTTAAGAGTTGTTTCAAACAGTTATTGTTTAAGGCATGCGAAAAAGACCTTCCATGCTTAATGGTTTAATCTCTTCGGAGGTTTATTACCAAGGCATTACATCTCTCTCATGCCAAGGACAACTTTTTGTTTGACACTTCTCTTTCTTAGTGGATGTAATTATCACTTTTGGACAAAATGATTAAAGAATGGAAAGGTAATATAAAGGGCTAATAAAATTGGACTAAAAAAGACACAAGATAATAAAATTGAGTTGGGTTCAATCGGACGTTATATTGAACTCACCAAGTCTTGCGTCATTTCAGACTCTTTAATGATGATAATGATTCAAGAATCAATGTCTACCGCTTCCCTTGAGGTAACTCCATGATAGGGAGGAGGTTTTGTTGGTCTTTCATTTTCATTCGTTGAGCCTTTGTCCCATCGGTTCATAGATCATCCCATAAATTGATGGTTTCTGAATCGAATCTATCCCTCCCTTGATCAGTTTCATGATAGGGAGAGGCAGAGAGGATAAACATCCTCTGGAACACTCTGTTTTTGCTTTATTTCCATTTTGCTGTAGCAAGGCAACACCTAAAAATAGTGGTCGGCCGGCCACCTCATTTTAGCCAAGCAATGCCATTTTCATGACAGAACAGAGCAAAAGTTAGGGCAAAAATAAAATTATTTTCTAACTGCGAACAGAACAGAATCTAGCAACAGAATAGAGGAGTTTCTAGGAGGATGTTCTCAGTTGCATGTATGGTTCTTCGGCTCTCATTCGATTTCATTAGCTTATATCTCTTAGATTAATTAGTGTATTGTAATCAATTAGTTAAATTCCTTTGAATTCGTAATAGCTAGTTAACTTAGTTAAATAAGTTGTTGTAATGTAATAGTTAGCTTAATTAGGACATTTATTCAGACCCTCCTGCACGAGGGCAAATATTTAATAATTTGTGTATGTTTTCCAACCCCCATTTCTTTCTCCATTTTATTTACACGCTTACCGTGGTTGTATAGTATCATATTTTCCTTAGCATTTTTCATGACTCACATCCATTCGTTTTGCATACATAAGGGTTCAACTCATCATACTAATCAATGTCAATTTCAAATTCTTTACTCGAATATGTGCTTTGTCGCGTGCCTTGAATTGACTCACATGCCATGCTAGTGGCCGAGCCTATTAATTGCATGTTGTATGTGTTGCATGATTCATGTTGCATTGTTTAGGGTCACGCATTTTTTCTAACTATTTTCTTCATTTTGGCTCACTTCGGACATTTTAGGGTAAACATTTTTTCACTTTAGCATATTGCATGCGTGCAATTGTTAGCATGTTGAACATATCTACCATGAGGCTAAATGCGTATCTGATATACCTGTTTGAATGCTAGTGGATGAAGGCTTTTCCACTTAAGTTGGGATGATTTGATTAAATGTACATATGAGATCACTTTTTCAAGTGATACATATTCAAAATACTTTTCAAAACGAACATGAAATCAATGCGTTCCAAATTTTGTGAAATTAGTCTATACTTGTATGAATCACATAGTAAAGATAGTATAATAATCGGAACAAGAACATATACTGTACATAAGAATCACATCATGATTAGTAGAGGCCGATCATTGATCAGGTGAGTGGGGTGCTCAATTCATGACCTTTCCCTCTTATGCCTAAGTTCCCGAGCCGAGACACTTTGGTGATGATGGACAAGTGGCATTTGGCACGAGTCATCGGTTTCCCAAATTTTTCGAAAATATTTAGGTGACAACTCTGAAATCTGGCTACGTGGTACATTTTTGGCATTTTTGATTAAAAATCGATTTTCAAATATTTGTCAAATTTGGACTCTTTTGTGTTTTTCTGTTTCACATTGCACTTGTGAAACCAGATTTAGAACCACGATAGTCCAAACTGTAGGGCTATCTTATTCGAAGAGACTAAACCCCTCCGAGGAGCACGAAAAACCAGCTATACTGGTACACAATTCACACAATTTTGTAAGCCTGTATACACAGAGGATGTTTAGGAGGACATCCGCCCAGTCTTCCAAGGGAATGTATTAATGTGGGAAGTTATATACTAACCAGATGACCGGGTGGGACAACCGGCTAGACGTTTGGCCGGTCGTTCGGTGTTGCCAAACCAACGGCACCAAATAGTGAAATGTATGAAGGCTCACAGAAATCCTTTATTTGGTGAAGATTTTTGATATTCTCGATTTGATATCGATTTAGTGAAACCGTTGGAGCTGAAAAGGACCCTTTTTTTTTTTTATCAAATTCAAATTTGATAAATTATTTGATACAGTGTTGAAGATGGCCTAAGTATGGAAAACTTAAACCAATTACAAATTGTCTTGTATTACAACGACTTATAAAATATGACACAATTATTAGCAAATCAAATATTTTCACATGTCTAATTGGTCTTGTGGAGGGAAAAAACATGAGCCCAAACCCAAACCCAAACCTAATCACGCTAGCCTAAAACAGAAATTGGATAGTCCAAACTCATCTTTTGAAGCCCACGAAAGACAGCTGGCAACAACTTAGCATCCAATCAAGGCGCGTGGGAGGGGGGACAAGCAAATATAAAAGATAACCTTCTGGAAGACAGATTTATAAAATAAAGGAGAGATATCGAATTAGGTATCATCCAACGGTAACAAGCGTTCAACAGACAAAACTAAGGCATAGGCTGGGCCTAGCAGAGGGCGAAGCCGTCCGATCAAATTGATTCTACGAACATGACGCTCGGCGAGCTAGCCACTAATGGCTAACATCATTCAGGTTGTCCATGCGACAGAGATCCAACGATCAAGGACAAGGGAAACTCGGCAAGTTGCTCGACCAAAGTTAGGTATGGGCAGAACCCTTCGATCAAAACAAGATCCAACGGACAAGATTTGAGCCAGAATACCTATAAATGGGTACGCAAGCAAGCATAAAAGGACAGTGGTAACAAATCCAATTCTACTAAATCTAGATTACCTTCTACTTCATAAATATTTCCTTTTAAAATATTTATGTGCTATGGTCAATCAGTGTACTAACTTGATTGTCAGAGGGTCCTTCCAACCTACCCTAATCTAGAGTGATCACTGACGTTTAGTTTCTCTTTATAGAGTGCAAAGGATTAGGTGTATCGTCTCACTTTCCCTGTGGAGATAATTTCACCTTCCACATGTCTCAAATCAAGATTATATGATAGTCAAATCAAATATTGTCACGTGATAAAATGATGCAGTAAGTCTTTGACTAATCAAATTAAGCCACAATGATACAGCAAATAAGTCTTTGACTAATCAAATTAAGCCACTTGTCACATTGAAGTGGTCAAGCCAATAAAATTATAGCATACCATTAAAGTATTATTTTGGTATTTCTTTCTACATAAATAAGAGATAATTATCAAAAAAATTGAAATCTATTAAGACTCTTCTCTACCTATGCCTATAAATAGGGGTGATCTCTAAAATCATATAGAGAGAAAGGTACATTGGATTAAAGCTCCAAAGTCCATAAGGTCTTTTCACCAAAACCTATCAAACTCCATAAAGTATAAAGCTCGAAGGATAAAATCAAATTGTTCGTGACGAAACTCTATCAATCTTTATCACGCTTGAAGCTTAGAAATTCAAGTCAAATTTCATCACGAAACTCTACAAAGTTAAAGTGATCAAGCCCTCAAGTCAAAATTTGACAAATTCATCATCTTCTTCGCGCTACTTGGAGAAGTTCCACCGTTCAATTCAGGAACAAACTGTCATGCCTTCGAGTTAACTTTTTGAAGAAAATAATCATAGGATTTTTTTTAATTACAAAATTTATTAGAAAATATACTTGTTTGATTCAAAATTAATAAATTTAAATTTGTTACTCTATTTTTTCTTTTTTGTCTTCATTTTGCCCACAATAAATTTTTGTGTACACGTAATTAACAGACTTATTATTATCATCATAAAATATTATCAACCCTCCAATATAACAATAGCAAGATACAACTTTCTCAAATAAGGCTACATTGTTATGTCCCAATTTAATAATTAGAAAAATTAAGCAAAAATATTATCAGCATCATTTTAGATTTATAGATCAAAAGAATTTTTTTAAAAAACAATTATTGTGGTTCGAGGATATACTTGTTAATTATAAAGATGAAAACATAAAATAGAAGCACAAATCAACACTAAATTAAATTAACATTCATAAGAAATGGCATAGCGAGAATGAGTGGAGAAGTCTACAAATGTTTCTTGCCACTCTAAGGTGGTGTTTGGTGCAGACTTTTCAAAGTCCTTTGGTGAAAATGAAACATTAATGAAGGGGAGGTTTCTCCAGTTCAAATCGGATTGAAGAGTATTATTGGGTCTTTATGGGCTCAATACAGAGTTTGTATCGATAATTTAAATCATTTAATGTGTAGAACTCATCAAGTATTTTATTCTTGAAAAAAATCACATTGATTAGATATTGATAATCACTTGATCGGATCACATTTATGTCAACGGTGAGTATGATTTTTAAAATAAATTTTTGACACAAATGTGATCTGATTAAGTATCTATCAATATTTAATAAATGTGATTTTTTCAGAGATAAAGTACTTGACGAACTCTATATATTAACGTTTAGATTATCGATGTGAATTTTATGGTGAACTTACAGAAGCCCAATAGTACTCTCTAACTGGAAAATTCAACTTGAGAGGACCCTCTCCCTTAACAAAATTAGATTTTGAAGGAGAAGTAAAAAATAATAATAATAATAATAAGACAGACTTGTCCTAGTTGAAAACTAATAGGACAATGGTAGCTTGGATAAATAAGTGTTATATTTACGGGTATTTAATAACTTAATTTAACTCTTAAAATTGAATGTATTAAGTAGTAATTAATTAAATATATTTGATAACCACAATTAATATTACTTAAAATTTAAGTACATCTTAAAATGTAAGTTAAAATTAAAAAAATATTTAAATCACATGAAACTTACTTAATTCTGACTGAATTTATAAATATTATATATAAATATTGATATATACTATTATAAACTCACTATTACCATTACCACCACCACCACCATCATGCTACCGCCATCACTACTGCTATCGTTATTGTTACTACTACCACCATTGCTACTGTTGTTACCACCACTACTATGTCACTGCCATCACCACCACCACCACCATTGCCACAGTCACCACCACCATCATCATACTGCCATCGCTACCACCACCTTCATCATCATTGTAATTGTTGCCATAAGTACCACCATCATTTTACTGCAACTATCATCGTTACTGCCACGCCACCATTACCATCTCAACCTACCACCATCATAATATAAAAATTAAAATATATAATTTAAAAATAATAAATTTTAAATTTGATCTTATACGTATAATTTATTTTTAATTTAACACTTAAATTTTTATCAAATAATTTTTCTAACTTAAAAATTTTATATTCAATTTTCAACTTTATCATAGATCACTTCACTAATAATTTTTTCAAGGGTTTGGTTATGGTGTGCAACTTACACCTTACACCTTATACCTTACACTTACACCTTATGTAAAAAATTAAACCTTACACTTTTTTTGAGGTTGCACACCATGTGCAACCCACTTACACCTTACACCTTATACTTACACCTTACACTTACACCTTATACTTATACTTACACCTTACACTTATACTTTTTGTGTAAGTGGCACATAGTGTGCACTTGCACACTTAAGAAAACTCCTTTTTTCAATTACATGGAGGAGATTTTAACCTCTTGTCCCTACTAGCCACGCGACAACCCGCGTGTCTATTCTACTATGCATATGATCTTCGCAAAATATCCTGATTCCTAAAAGATAAGATTTGAAATTAATTAATTAAATTGTCGATTTCTCCATTAAAACTTGTCTCTTCATCTATCATCTATCATCTATCATCTATCATCTTCCATCTTTCATCGCCTTATCTTGCACTACTCATTTTCACTCCACGCAAACCCCCACAACATGGAAGGTCATTTAGTAGTTTTGGAATAATATTTCACATTATTTATCACTTAATATTTATCAAATTATTCTTCAAAAAATTTTAAAATTTAAGTCTCATTTGAGAACATATTATTTTAGTAATTTTTTAATTTTTTACGAAAAGATATACAGAAAAATAAAAAGAATTATGTAATAATTTATAGTGACTTTTTAACTAAAAATAAAAGTTCTCAAATCAAGCCTTAATATTTTAATCAATTAATATTAAGTTGAAGGGCAACATGAATTTACCCCAAAGCCGTTAAATAATTTTTCTATCAACAAATAGTCCAAGAATTGGGACGTCATTGGCGAAGTGTCATGAAAGTTACATTTTAGAAAAATTCAACATTTCAACAAGTTAGAAAAAGTGTGTGGTTAAAAACAAAAAAGAAAAAGTGAAAATATTTTTTCTTTGGTCTGGTCCAGATGTTGAGCTTGATATTGATTTTATTTTTTAAAAAATGTTCATAATTGTTTAAGGGTAATCATCAATCTTACTGGACTTGAAAAATTGTAAAGACGCATAGAAATATATGGGAATGACTCCCTTTCATACCTTTATTTTCCATATCTTTTCATAATTTATTTATCAGCTGTGATTGAGGCCTCGAAAATGAGGCTCGAAATTGCCTCGAATGCATTTTTTTTTTTTTGGGCTAATACATTGCAGAAAAAAATAAATAAAAAAAAAAAAAAAAAATTCGAGCCAAATTTGAGCAAAAAAATTTGAGGCCTCAATCATTAATCTTTATTTAATAAGCCTCATTCTGAGCTTATCATGATAAATTGAACTGTTTAATTTGTAAACTCAGCTGTAAATATGAGTTGTGCAAAAAATTAATTTCATCGGATATGATTAAACATATGAACAAACTATATGAGTTTCAATAAATGATAATTATGAGTTTAAACTTAAATCGTCCATTTTATAAAACAAAAATATGACTTGATCATCTATTTATAGATTTTAAATAAAACTGATTTTTTTGCATAAATAGTTCGAACTATGATATTTACGATATGAACAATTTGGATTATTATTATGAACTCAAAATGGAACCTACAAAATAAAGTATGGAAAATATGAATGATGATAGGGGTGGCTCTATTGGCATTCCAAAAATTAGGTTCGACACACCCAACTTAATGAAATTTTTTTATTACTACTAAGTCCCTATTTAAAATGACTAAAATGTACTTAACATTGGAAAAAGTGTAAATCAAAGAGTTTTGAACACTCCATTCATCGTCAACTCCAATATTTCTTTTCAATCTCTTAACTTTGCATCTTCATACCCAACGCTATTTGTTTGAATCTGTTATTCTTGCATTCTATTTCTTATTTAAATCAACAATAGACAATAAAGAAGATGTTTTCAAGTAGTTTTTTCTATGTGTCAATGTCCGACCAAACTGCCAATCAAGCACTCAGTTGGAGAACACTAGCAGAATAAATTGCACCCGAACGACCTAACAGAAAGAAGAGATTCCGGCGGTGATTCGTCCACCCGGGGGCACTCCGACGATCAAGTCAGTTATCTCTCAAAGATAGCAATTAGTGTTTAACTCACTATTTAGAACATAAAAAGCATACCTTAGACCCATGAGGATGCCTCTCTTTTATAGCCAACACAAACTTAGTCCCAATAGAAGCCTAGCTTCAATGGACTTAGGATTACTGCTAAACTTGGACTCCCAGTAGGATTGGGATAAACTCTCTAAGAGTCCTATCTTTACCCAAACTGAAGTCATCTCTCATTCTAGGACTCTTGTCCCTTATCCGCTTATCCCGGATTCCGATATCTTCGGAGATAACCTCAGATTAGCCGAAATCACCTCGGCGTTATGACCAGGACACGTGGCACCTCGGCTGACACTTCGGCGTCACCTTAGCCATGTGTTGATACTCAAAAAATATGTCCCTACAACTGCCCCCTAGGTTCTATTACCTCGGCACCCTGAGGTGATGGAACCTATCTCTGCAAACTGTTTAGAACGTCGGCTAAACTGGCTCTATCCTTCATTTACCGAGGTCATAATTCGCCGGCTTTACACGACCAGGACCTGTATTTTGTCTCATCAAGGCCTTAGAGCCAATAACCTAGTTTGTTCAAGTTATTTAGCCGAGATATTCCTCCCAGCCGAGGTCATTGCATCATTAGATCAAGAACTCCAAGAGTTTTATCATGCGCATGAGCTGCTACGCACAAAATTTCAACCGTTTCTACCACGCGTCTGCCCTCCACTGGACCATGTCTGATACGCGCCATTAAGTCACCTTACGCCTGCATGCGCCGTCTGTCAAATACTCCGTTCTAGGCACATCAATTGAATTTTGCTGCCTCTTCGCGTTTTTGACAAAACTTGTTCCCTATCTCTTCGTCTTTTCACTTCACATCATCGTCTTTGTTCAAACTCTCTCTTTCTTACCTTTTCAATTTCCCCAGTGTTACTTCCGTTAAGTTTTTTTTTCTGCAACTAGTCTCACTCTCCCCTCCGGCGAGGCTTCTGCTGCACTTCTTTTCTTTCGGCCACCGTCTAATCCCGATGAACTTTACTTCGGCTTTATTTTTCATCGGTGAGTCACTGTTCCTTTCTTTGATTCAATTTCTTGTTTCACTTTATACCGTTACATTCGTATATCGCCACTGTGATTGTATTCATGTTCTTGAATCTTCATTTGTGTTTGTAAATTCAACCCACGTATTGAGTGTATTTGTTCCATGGTTCCGTTTTGCTCAATCCGCTCTAAAATAAATACACATTGCTCATATACTTGTTGATTTTTGCCACTGTTCTTGGCCTTACACACATGTGCAAACTTTTGCCTTGTGTTTCTTGATGGTTTCATCACCATTCTCGATTCTGAAATACGTTCTTTGTTTTCTGTGTCTTCTCCAGATTCCTGCCTTCAACCTTTGTTTCCATAGATCTAGGTTTGGGACTTGTTCGTAGAACTCACGAATTTTAGGAAAAACTGAAACGAATTCCCCTTAGATCCCCTCAAATTCTTACCCCAGCACCTATTTAGGTTTTAGCCGAGGTCCTTCAAAACCTTCGTAAAAACACTTCCTTCTGAAATCCTTCACCCTTCCCCAAGCCGACATCATGGGTATGTGGAGGCATATGGTAGATACCCCAACCAGGCTAGAATACTTTAGGCAGGAATTTTCATCCTAGCCGATGTCCATCTCAGGTTGGCTGGGGAGGACGACTCCATTATGCCCACAATCGACTCCATGCCCTTCCCAGTCGTCACCTTTATTGAGTGTGGACTTCGGCTTCCACTAGACATCCTTTTCCGAGAAGTCCTCCAATATTACAAATTAAACCCGATGCAGCTTGCCATTAACTCTTATCGAGTTATCAATGGTATAATTGCCTTAGCACGCTAAAAAAAAGCTAGGGTAACCTTAGCCGACATTCAACACTGCTACATCATGTGTGGCCTCAAGTTAGAAAAAGGCTGCATCTACTACCTCAAACCGAGGTCCACCGAGTACAAACTTGTTGCCGACCTCCCAGACTCCAACAAAGGAGCCGGGGATGATTACATCATTGTCTCGGGCAACTAGGAGTTTGCTCCAGATGACGACCTTCACCTCTACCCTCTCAACCGAATAGTATTCGTAGAGGGTAATGGTAAGAGCCAAGTGTTGAATTTTTTCCAAGTCTTTTAATTCTTTGTTCTTTCCATATGTTCTAATGTCTGTTTTTCTTACAGCTCTTCCACAACCGCCAAAAGACTTCCGTAAGTCCTTCTTCCCCAGCAAGGATCTTAAGAAGTTACTGGATCTGCCAATCCACAAGCGGAGAGCTCTTTTACTGCTCAACTTCATCCCGACCTACAAGTTGGTACTTCCCGACATCCCAAGGAAGCAAAAAAGGAAGTCTCCTCCTTCTGCCACAACTCCACCAGTAACTTCATCATCTCGGCCAGATCAGGGGTCAACTTCAGATCCAGCAGAATAGCCATCTACCTCGGCTCCACAGCTGATCCCTCCATCCCAATGCCGACGCCGAACGCAATTCCTGTCGAGATAGGTCGCAAGAAGGCAGTTGCAGACGATCTCCTGGCCGATATCCCTGACACTGTCATAGCTCAACCAACACAATCCCAGCCTCAACCAAAGCCAAAACCCAAAAGAATAAAAAAGGCCCCGCCTAAGGCAACGGTGACTCAGATTGATACTGAGGACACCTTGCCAATTTTGAAATTGGCAGAGAGCGGGAAGACCGCCTCCGTTCCTGAGAAGAGGCCCGCCGAGGCCGAACCATCTCAATCAACTCGGTCTAAGAGGCCGAGGTCAGAGTCAGCGACAGCTTCGGGCTCTTTGAAGTCTGACTCCCTCTGGACTCCCCCAATCACAATGGAGGACAGGTCGGTCAGAGTAAGCGACATCGCTGTCAACATTAACGTCGGCGTTGCCCTTACCACAGCCGTGCTCCTTCCTGAAGATCTCGATCGCAACGCCGAGATGAGCGAGTATGAAAACTTCGCTTTGATGTTGCAGCATTCCGTTCAAGTAAGTTCCTTACACTTAGTACTTTTCTTTCTTTATTCTTCCATACTTTTGGAATTTCTACTAACTTTTGTTCTGTCCATTTTTTTTCAGGCGATCCAGCATGCCCATTCATTCTCAATGCAAGCTTTTGAAATGAGGAAGGAGTTGGCCGACAAGATCAAGGAGGTCTCTGGTTTGCAAAAGACCATCAAGAAGGCTGAGGCCAAGATGAAAACTTTATTAGACCAGGCCGAGGCAGCCATCAAGGCTAAAGATGAGGCCGAGGAGAAACCAGATACTGCAGAGGCCATTAAGAAGGTTCTCGAGGCTGAAAAGAAAGAGGCCGAGGAAAAGATGGCTGAGGCCTAGAAAGAACTCCAAGATGCCTTGGCCACAAAGGAGGCCGAGATCAAGGCTGCTGATGAAAAGGCATATGTCGAAGGGGCGGCCAACACCCAGGAGGACTACAAAAAGTAAGTGAAACAGACATGCAACAAGGGTTTCACCCTTGGTTGGATGACTGCCCTCAAAAAGCTAGATGTCCCTGAGGACTCCCCCCTCCGGAATGCTGGTGACCTCCCTTTGTGATTTCCCCCTCCTCCAAGCGAATCCGAAGACGACTCTGAGTCCGAGGAGGAAGCTTTGGTCAGGAAGAAGAAGGGTGAGAAGACTGTTGGGGCCAAGTCCCCCACTCTAAATGAGCAAGTCTTAGACTTGACTTAAGATGAGGAGGGTGAGGAGGTCTCTAAAGACGCTACTCCTAAGAAGACAACATCATACACGCCTATTGTCGACAAGAGCCTCGACCAAACCCTTCAAGAAATCGATGTTGAGCTCGCGGCTGAAAAGGCCGCCGAAATGTCTTCTCAGCAGTCTTCCGAACTCCAGACCTAACCAGCCAGAGACACCGAAGAGTCTTAGTTTGATGTTTTTCTCTTTTTTCTGTACCTTGTACTTTCTTCTTTCTTTGAAATAATGTAAGCTCTTCATGTGGCCGATGTGCTTTTCTTTTGAATGTAAATACAATTTTCTCTTTTGAATGCTTGTATGTTTGTCTTCTTTACATGACTCTATACTCAGAATAATTTGGATTTCTTCAACATACACCTTAGTCTGTGCAATCTTCTCGGGGTGATATCCCTCGGTCAAAAATAGACGTTTTTGTCTCGGCAAGTACATAAGTACTTCCTTCATTACAACCTTAGTTTAACTTCAACTTGTAAATTTTTCTAAAAAATTTCAGCAAGTGTTTAACCATGACCTCGGTTTAACTTCAACTTGTAAATTTTTCTTAAATTTCAACAAGTGTTAAAACATGACCTCAATTTAACTTCAACTTGTAAATTTTTCTTAAATTTCAACAAATTTTAAAACATAACCTCAGTTTAACTTCAACTTGTAAATTTTTCTTAAATTTCAACAAGTGTTAAACATGACATCGGTTTAACTTCAACTTGTAAATTTTTCTCAAATTTCAACAAGTGTTAAATATGACCTCGGTTTAACTTCAACTTGTAAATTTTTCTCAAATTTCAACAAGTGTTAAACTAATCTTCCAAGCATTATCTTCCAGTCCTCTGCCCCCTAATGTGAACCTAAGTTCCACTTGGGTTCTCATTTAAGCCTGGGGCTGTGACCTTGTTGTAGAGGTCAGATTCAAACAAAGACTGGCCAAGGTAAACAGCCTCGCCTTCTTTGTTAATCTGACTGATATGCACTTAGTTCCAATCTGAGTTTGACTCTGTCAATATGACAAGTCTAGGTTACCCTAACTTAGTTCAACTCTATTATATGCAAGTAAAAGTTCTACTTTGCCACATAATAAGTCTAAGTTATTCGTCATGTTTCGCTTAGAAACATCACCAACTTAGTTCAACTCTATTATATGCAAGTAAAAGTTATACTCTGCCATATAATAAGTCTAAGTTATTCGTCATGTTTCACTTAGAAACATCGCCAACTTAGTTCAACTCTATTATATGCAAGTAAAAGTTCTACTCTGCCATATAATAAGTCTAAGTTATTCGTCATGTTTCGCTTAGAAACATCGTCAAGTATCCGGTCAATCACATTACACAAGTTTAAAGATCAAGCAAAAACTTTATTACTTCTGCTAATAACAAGATAAAAAGAAATCTTAGAAAACAAGAAAATCTAGTGGTAGAAAAACTTTAGATTTCAAGTATTCCAAGGTCTTGGCAATTCTTTGCCTTCACAGTCCTCAAGACGATATGCCCCATTGCCCAAGACCGAGATGATTCTATAGGGTCCCTCCCAATTCGGGCCAAGCTTGCCATCTCTAGGATCCTTCTTGTTGCCGACGACCTTTCTCAGGATGAGGTCACCAACTTGGAACTCTTGCGGGTTCACCTTCTTATTGTAAGCCCTGGCAAGCTATTCCTGGTATGCCTCCAGCTGAATTGCTGCTTTCTCCCTTCTCTCTTCTAGCAGATCCAGATCTCGGGCTATAAATACATCATTAGTTCCATTCTCTACTCCCTGGGTTCTGATCCCTGGGATGCCGACCTCCAGAGGAATAAGTACTTCTGTGCCATAAGCCATGGCAAATGAGGATTCTCCAGTTGATCTTTTCGGCGTACTCTGATATGCCCAGAGTACACTTGGCAGTTCATCCACCCACTTTCCCTTTGCTGCTTGCAACCTCTTCTTAACCCCATCCAAGATGACTTTGTTGGATGCTTCTGCTTGTCCATTGCTTTGAGGAAAACTTGGGGTGGAAAAATAATTCTTGATTTTGAACTTTGCACAGAAGCTCCTGATTAGCTTACTGTCAAACTGTGTGCCATTGTCAGCTATTATTGCTCTTGGGATTCCAAACCTGGTGATGATGTTCTTCCATATGAAGTTCTTCACATCAACGTCCCGAATCTTGGCAAGGAGTTTAGCCTATACCCACTTGGTGAAGTAATCTGTTACTATCAGCAGGTACTTCCTTTGTCCAGTAGCTTGGGACAGTTTTCCAACAAGATCTATGCCCCATTGGGCAAATGGCCAAGGGCTGGACACTGGGTTCAAGTTTGCTGCTGGTTGGTGTACCAAGGGTGTAAACCTTTGGCACTTCTCAGACTTCTTGACATAGGTTTCAACATCTTTCTGCATGTAGGGCCACCAATACCCCTGTGTAATGGCCCTATGAGCAAGTGACCTGCCCCCAACGTGGCTTCCATATACTCCTTCATGTATTTCGTACAAAACGTCTTCAACCTGTGCAGGATGCACACACCTCAAAAGGGGTCTAGTAAAGGATATTCTATAGAGATGGCCTTCTGCTGTCAAAATGAATCTTGCCGACTTCAGTCTGATCTTGTGCGCTTCTTTACGGTCGTTTGGCAATTTTCCTTCTTTAAGGAATGCTACTATTGTATCCATCCAACTTAGTCCCATCTCCACACACATTGTTTCACGCTTTGTGCTCAGTGGTTCTATGCTTGGACCTGACAAGTAGTCAACCATTATTGTTCTTGCCTCACCAGGCTTCATTGCACTAGCCAGGTTGCCCAGAGCATCAGCATGGCTGTTGTCATCTCGGCTTACCTGCTGTAGTCGGCAATTTTGAAATAAGGCTACCAGTTTGTCTACTTCCTTTGCGTAGGCCGATATCCGTTCATCTCGGGTTGCAAATTCCTCTGTTGCCTGATTGACTATAAGCTGGGAGTCACAAAAGACCATTACCTCGTCGGCTTCCATGGCTGCTGCCAGCTTTAGTCCTACGATCAGCGCTTCATACTCTACTTCATTATTTAAGGCCTTAAACCCCAAACGAATGGATTGCTCCAGTATCTGCCTATCTGGCGATACTAGTACTACTCCTGCCCCCGCTCCTTGTCAGTTTGAACTCCCATCCACAAACAACCGGAAGGAGTTGCTGATGTAAATACTGCAGGGCCTGAGTTTCTCTTTGTTCCTTTTCTCTGTTGTCCCCTGTTGGGTTTTTTCTTGCTCACCTGGACATCGCATACCTTGGCTCAACGGAGCCCGATGTGTGATGGAACCTGGTGTGAACTTGGCCACGAAGTCGGCCAAAACTTGGTCTTTGATTGCTGTTCTGGGTCTGAATTCCAAGTCATATTGGCCCAAGGCCACTGCTCATCTGGCTATTCTGCCTGTCAAATCTCCTTGCTATAGCAGGGACTTCAAGGGGTGTTCAGTTAACACTACAATTTTGTGGGCTTGAAAGTAATGATTCAGTTTCTTGGAAGCCATTACTAAAGCCAGTGTTAACTTCTCTAAGGGTAGATATCTGGTCTCTGCATCTGCAAGGGTTTTACTTACATAGTAAACACCAAGTCATATTGGCCCAAGGCCATTGCTCATCTGGCTATTCTGCCTGTCAAATCTCCTTGCTATAACAGGGACTTCAAGGGGTGTTCAGTTAACACTACAATTTTGTGGGCTTGAAAGTAATGATTCAGTTTCTTGGAAGCCATTACTAAAGCCAGTGTTAACTTCTCTAAGGGTAGATATCTGGTCTCTGCATCTGCAAGGGTTTTACTTACATAGTAAACAGCCCTTTGTTCTCCTTTTTCTTCTCGGATTACCACTGCACTTACTGCATGATCTGAAACTGCCAAGTATAAGAACAACTCCTCTCCAGGTACTGGATTTGAGAGAACTGGAGCTGTGGTCAAATATTTCCTTAAGTCGGTCAAGGCAGCTTCGCATTCGTTGGTCCATACGAAGTCCGCAGCTTTCTTTACTAAGCTGAAGAAAGGCTTACATTTATCAGAACTTCTGCTTATGAATCTGTTCAGGGCTGCAGCCCTTCCAGTCAACATCTGCACTTGTTTTGCCAATGTTGGGCTCTTCAGTTCTAAGATAGCATTGATCTAATCTGGGCTTGCCTCAATGCCCCTTCTGGTTACCAAATATCCTAAGAACTTACTAGACCCAACTCCAAATGCACACTTCGATGCATTGAGTCGGAGCCGATATGTTTTAAGGATGTCAAAGACTGCCTTTAGGTCAGCCAGATGACCTTTAGGTTCCTTGGTCTTCACGACCATGTCATCGATGTAAACTTCCACTGTTCTGCCAATTAGATGTCTGAATATCTTGGTTACCAATCTCTGGTAAGTTGCTATTGCATTTTTCAACCCAAAAGGCATCACTCTGTAGCAACATAGCCCTTTTGGGGTGATAAACACATTTTTCTCCTCATCTGGCAGGTACATAGCTATCTGATGGTACCCCCTGTAAGTATCCAGGAAGCTCATCCTTCTATGCCCTGAAGTGGCATCCACCAGTTGGTCAATCTTGGGTAATGGGAAGTGGTCTTTGGGACAAGCCTTGTTCAGGCTAGTGAAGTCCACACAGACCCTTCACTTCCCATTCTTTTTCTTCACAACAACCGTATTTGATAGCCATATCGGGTAACTTACCTCTCGAATGGCTCTGGCCTCCAGAAGTCTGTCCACTTCTTCTTCTACTGCCTCAACGTGCGTCAACGTCGGCCTTCTGGCTCATTGGATTACAGGTCTGGCTGACCTATCCATATTCAGTCTGTGGCAAGTGACCTCGGGGTCAATGCCAGGCATCTCGTAAGGTGTCCAGGCAAACGCCTCAATGTTTGTTCTCAAGAACGTCTCCAGTTTTTTTTCTTCTTCCTCGGCCAAGCCCGAGTCGAGAAGGAAGAAGTGTTCTTCATCCCCTTGCTGGACAAGGACTTTCTTTAGGACTTCCTCACTCTTCTCAGTTGGCTCTTTGCCGACGTGCTCCAGGGCTTCCATGTCTTCATCCTCAACGTCTGCTGGTTTTGCTTCCCGAATGTTGCAGGTAGATTTCATTGCTGCCATGGAGCAATTCTTTGCCTGCACTTGATCCCCTCTAACCTCATTTATCCCATGCTCTGTTGGGAATTGCAACAGTTGGTGCAATGTTGAAGGAATAGCCCCCATTGCATGTAGCCATGGTCTTCCCAGAATTGCATTGTAAGGGGATGGGGTATCAATTATGGTAAACTCTATCTTCACCCTCTTGGTGTTAGCCTACACCTCTAAGCTTGCTGCTCCCAGGGGCCATGCCGGCGTTCCATTAAACCCAACCATTTGGCCGTTGAACTATTCCAAGTCATCTTGGTGAAGGCCAAGCTCCTTGTAACACTTGACATACATGATGTCACAAGAGCTGCCCTGGTCGACTAAGATGCGCTTCACTTGGCACTCTCTAATCTGGAGGGACATTACGAAGGCATCGTTGTGTGGATACTGCACCATCTCCAGGTTTTCCTCAGTAAAGGACACCACTGGTCCTTGGCTCTCGCCTGCCCTTGGTCTCTTTTTCCCGACCTAATATACATGTTGCAGGTGCTTTACCTTTTGGGTTTCCCCCCTTATCTCATTCTCATTCTCCTTTGAGTGGATCACATTGATCACTTGAGGTCCGCCTGCTTTGGTTGTGGTGCTGGTGGGGGTGGTACTGTTGGTGCTTGGGGCAGTCTTGCCTGCCCTTCCCTTGTTCTGGCTTCATCTACCATGTTCCTTAAATGACCCTGTCTTACCAGGTCTTCTAGATGTGTCTTCAGGGCTCTACACCCCTGAGTCAAATATCCAGCTTCATTATGGTAAGCACAGTGCTTGTCAAGGCGTCTTCCCATAAACTCGCCTGGTACCCTTGTTGGTGCTCTATAGTATGGCTGATTGTGGATTATCTCTAAGACTTTGTAAACCGGAATTCGGAATACGGTTGTGACTGCCTGAACAACCCTTAATCCGATTTCTGGTTTGTTGTAGCCACCATCACCTCGGCCTCGCTTGGGCGAGCCGTTTTTCTTCTCTAGTTTCGGCGCCTTTGTTTCCGGCGTATCCTCCCCAGCCCTGGCGTACTTCTCTATTCTGACCATTAATTCCTCTATACTTTTTGGTAGTGTTTTTGCCAATGATTTTCAGAGCAGAAAATTATCTTTTAGGCCATTCTTAAATGATACGACCGCCACCTCTTGGTTGTATTCTGGTATCCGGTTGAATACCTCATAGTACCTTTTGGCATAGGCCCTCAGACTTTCGTTTTTGCCAATTTTCCGAGCCATCAGGGCATCCACCCTTAATGGCTATAGTTTGTTCGTCATGAACCTAGCCACAAACATCTCGGCCAGGCCTTCCCAGGTTTTCACAGTTCCTTTCGGCAACTTGTGAAACCAGTCTGATACAATTTCTTTGAAGGATGAAGGGAACACCGTGCAAAGCAACGGCTTGTTCCCGGTGTATAACGCCATCGAGTTCAGGTACAAATCGACGTAAAAGTTGGGGTCCGCTTACCGTCGTAGATCTGGAATCTCGGTATGCTAAACCTCTTTGGGGCTTCGAATTTGTCCAATTCTACCGAGAATGGCATTCTCGGCTTGACCCGGGAGGTTACCTCGACATCTTGTTGCCTCCTCTATAGGTAATCCCTTAGGTCCTCCTTGGTCGGACCAGGAGCTCGGCTATCTCCTGATTTCAGCCTTTTAGGTGCACTACTCTCAGTTTCATTGTGAGCCCTCTTCGACCTTTCGTTATGAATTGCGTCGAAGCACGACTCCTGCCCTTGAACATGCCGATGTTCTTTGGGGTCTGCTTCCTTGGTGCGATATGTCCTTCGAGATTCTTCCCTTCTTGACTCTCCTCGCCCTACCTCCCTTGAAGGCCGGTGAGAGTGTTTTTCGCTCCTGGAGTGATGGGGGACTGTAGGGACTGTTTTCTGCCCATCTTGTCGGGCATCTTTCTTGGCCGCTGGAATCGGTGTATCTTGTAATGGGAACGGTGGCTGTATAACGTTATTCTGCATCATGAAATTGACGGCCGTTTGCAGGTCCGCCAATTTGTTCACTATTCTCTTTACCTCATCGTCCCTCCGTAGGCATCTATCCTTCCATACCTGAAAGTCGTCCTCGTTGTAATACCCGCTTCGGTCCATTTTTTTTGGTATGTCGCCTTCCTGGCCGACGTCCTTTCCTCAGTGATTCTTATCACGAGTTTTTTCGTTGCAGTTGTTTTCTTTGACGTCAAGGTCAACAGGTTTCCCACTCCTAGTAGAAGTGTCATCCCCAATCCTCTCTTTCTATCTGTCATTGGCCATCTATTTTCCTTTCTTTCCCACAGACGGCGCCAAATTGTGTGTGTCAATTTCTGACCACACTACCAATCAAGCACTCAGTTGGAGAACACTGGCAGAATAAATTGCGCCCGAACGACCTGCAATAGAAAGAAGATATTTCGGCGGTGGTTCGTCCACCCGGGGGCACTCTGACAATCAAGTCAGTTATCTCTCAAAGATAGCAATTAATGCTTAACTCACTATTCAAAACATAAAAGGCATACCTTAGACTCATGAGGGTACTTCTCTTTTATAGCCAACACAAACCTACTCCCAATAGAAGCCTAGCTTCAATGGACTTAGGATTACTGCTAAACTTGGACTCCCAATAGGATTGGGATAAACTCTCTATGAGTCCTATCTTTATCCAAACTAAAGTCCCTTCTCATTCTAGGACTCTTGTCCCTTATCCGCTTATCCCAGATTTCGATATCTTCGGAGATAACCTCGGACTAGCTGAAATCACCTCGGCGTTATGACCAGGACACGTGGCATCTCGGCTGACACTTCGGCGTCGCCTTGGCCACGTGTTGGTACTCAAAAAATATGTCCCCAGATTTTTAATAGATAAAATAAGTTTTCATTTGATATTTATCGTTTATGGAATTGATTCGGAAATTTAGGACCGAACAAATTACATTTATTCGAAAACTTATTTCTAAATAAAATTCATACATTCAGTAGTATGTTTTCAAAATAATCGTCATTGTTTCGTATTTAATATTCGAACAAATTGTTTATGTCTGGCTCTGTTTTTTTTTTATCATTAATTTGGCACGGAGTATTTGAAGAAATTTTATAAGTTCATAATTGACTATCTGGACATATATAATTTGTTCAGCGTTAAGTATCCAGATGAAGAAGCTGCAACCAAATTTCTATTGTTCGGAATTGAGTATCTGAACATATTTAATTTGTTCAGTACTGAGTATCTAAATAAATTTCATAGGTTCAGAATTAAGTTTCCAGACATATATAATAGGTATTAGAGTTGGAGTTTAGAAAGTAGAATTTTTAGAATTTTTTTGATTTTTAGGGTTATAATAATTATTATTTAGGCTGTCTAAATAAATAAATAAATATTTAAATTTTAAATTAGGGTGTTCTAAATAATGGGATACCCAACTTAATTTCTGAGGTACATTTAGAGCTTCCCTATTAACAATATGGAGAGAAGCCTTCCCCTAAATGTATTAAAATTTTCCGTTTTATCTTCTGCCTGATTACTATTGATTTATTTAAATATTCCAATTAATAAGGCTAGATCTTTACAATAGATGAGTAGCAGGACATATGGTTTAAAAAGTCTTTTGTGATGCAGAAAAAAGAAAAAGAAAAAAATATATATTTTTAGAATAATCTTGTATTGATTAATTTAACAAAAACAATAACTCTTGTCCCCACAAAATTATAACAAAAGATTTACTTAATCAACCTCAAGGACAAGACTTAGTTGAGTTGATCATATAACATAAACTTTTATAAGGATATCATGGTTTTTTTTTTTTTTTTCTCTTACTAGCATAGTCCCATTATAAATGTCAAAGAAAATTTAAAAATCAAAATGTCAATAAAAAACATGTAAATTAATTATGATTAAATTTGGTTGAATAATTTTTTATATAATAGAATTTGAACCATCTGCTTTGATAAAAATGTGTAACTTGTTTCATTTCATTTTAGGTAGTATAATTCCTGAAAATTGAAAAAAGATTGAACTTCACAATCATGGATATTAAAAATAAAAAATGATACGCCTTTTAAAAAACACTTAAAATCTAATTATAATATAAATTTAATTTAATGCGACATAAATTACATTCATAATATATTTTATTCGTATAATTCCTGAAAATTGAAAAAAGATTGAACTTCACAATCATGGATATTAAAAATAGAAAATGATATGCCTTTTAAAAAACGCTTAAAATCTAAATTATAATATAAATTAAAGTTTAATGTGACATAAATTACATTAATAATATATTTTATTCACATACTTTAAACTGTTAATAATATAATAGCTAAAAACATTTTTTTACACTTTTTTTTGTTTACAACAAAACAACATTTTTTTTTTTTGATCACTTTTTGTTTACAGCATAACGTGTCACACTCAACGTTTTAAAAAGCGGACCGGTAAGTGAATCGAAAAAAAAATTGGGTGGATAGGTCACCAGTTCAACCGTTAGATTGAACTGAAATCAAACCGTGACGTCATAAATATATTAAAATTATATTTAAATAAAAATATAAGTAATAAAATTATAAATTAAAAAAATTAAATAATCTTAAATATTTCTCCTAATAATTTTTTTACTCAAAAATATAAAAATATATTTTAAAATATTATTAATTTTAATTTTGGAAGAAGAAATCAAATATTCAATATTCCCTTCATACAATTTTAATTCAAATAATTTGATTGAAAGAAAATCAAAAATTTTAGAGGGATATCAAAATTTTAAGTTTCCTCTAATAAATTTGATTGAATCCCACATAAATTTCTTGAGTTTTTTTGGGAGAATTTTTTTCTTATAAATAGGTAGAGCTTTTCACAATAATTTCAATCTCTTAATGGGATTGAAAGAGAGTTTCTGATTAAAATTTTGTTATATATATCTATATAATATGGCACAAAGGTTTTTGAAAATATGTTAGAGACAATTGTCCTACTAGGACATTTTAATAGTCCTGATTCATCTCTATATTTAGATGGACAACTGAGATGAAAACATTCTCTCACCCTACCTGAATTTCCCACCCAAGAGTTACAAACTTTGCAACCACCCATCCTTATCTTATCTATCGCACCTCACCTTTCTACATTTTAAATTTCAAAACACACTCATCCACTCCCTACAAAAAAGGAATTTTGGATTAAGAGAAACCGAAAATGTCGTTTTTAAAACTCTCACCCTTCCTTGCTCTATTCATTGTTTTCTTCCAAATGCCGGCTTTTACAGCCAAACTGGTAATTTAGCTTCCTCTAAATTTTGAAACCTAGTATGATGGAAAAATTTTACCTCGCAATTCAATATATATCCCATAATTATATTTTTTGTTGTTTCTTTTAATATCTAATTTATGAACAGTTTTTTTTTTCCCCTTCTTTTTTTCCCTTTCTTTTTTTCCATCAAATTGATGCTTATTAACATATCAAATACAGTCATATATAGTGTACAAAGGAGTGCATTCACATGGACTAGAAGATTTAGAGACTACTGTTACCAAGGTGGAAGATTCACATTGCCAGTTTCTTGCATCCTTCTTGGGAAGGTATGGAATTTGGTATATTATATCTTTACTTTTGTATATGGGAACAACTATGCAAGTCACATTTTTTTTTTCAAATTTAAAAATAATAAAAAAAACAATAATGACTTTGACCCCTTTTTTTTCTCACCCCCTTTTCACCTGATTGGTCACTTTCTTCTTTTTTTTTTTCTCCTTCTCCTCCAATCACCACCCGCCACGTATGTGTGTGTTGGGGGAGGGGGGTGATGATTAGAGGGAGGCTCAATCATTACCCTAAAAAAAACTTACAATTTTTTTTTTGTATTCTTTATTTTTATTTTTAATGAATTCTTAGTTACGTAAATTTTTTAAAAAATATTTTTGGTCAATCTTGTGTAGATGAATTTTTAAATAAAAAAAATTGAAATGCCAAAATAATTAATTGTATTTTCTGAATTTTTAAAAAAAAAACAGTTCATCTCATCAAGTAAAATCTAAAAATTTAAAACTTTTTAAAAAATATGAAAAAAAAAATCACTAAAAACAAAAATAAATAAATTAAAAAAAAAACTAAACTAAACTAAACTAAACATCCCCTTATAATGTTGGTGCGGTAGTGAAAAGGCCAAAGAGGCAATATTTTACTCTTACTCTCGAGATATCAACGATTGTGCTGCAACTCTTGAGGACGAGGAAGCAGCAACAATTGCAAGTATGTACAAACATTTTTAAACTCTTGATGATAGGGATGGCAATGAATAACTTATCATGTGGGTATTCATGGAGACCCAACCCAAATACATGGGTTTTTCCCTTTTTTTTCTTATTCATTAGATAGGGTAAGTGATATTCTTTAAATATCCATAGGGGATGGGTTGGGGATGGGTACCCACTAATTTTCACATATTTTATTTTATTTTTTTTTAACCAAAACTAAATATACATTCAATCTTTTTTCTTTCTTTATTTATTTATTTTTTCAAGTTCACAACCAACTTTTTTTTTATTTTTTTATTTTTTTTAAGATTCACAACCAAAGCTAAATATACATCCAATCTTTTTTTTATTATTATTTTTTTATTTTTAAGGTTCATAACCATTTTTTTTTTAATTTTTAAGATTCACAACCAAAGCTAAACATACATTCAATCTTTTTTCTTTTGTTTTTTTTTAATTTTTTTAATTTTTTTTAAGGTACACAATTTTTTTTATTTTTTTTTTAAGATTCACAACCAAAGCTAAATACACATTTAATCTTATTTTATTTTATTTGGCTCAACAATAAAATCAAATACACATTAATTAACATTATCACATTATTCTTGTCAAATTTTATGCATATCTAGAATTTTTTAAATTTAATTAAAAAAATTAAGGACACTGTCTAGTGCAGGTTTCGATTTGCTTTTCTATGTTATTTTATTTTGTTATGTATTGTAATTTTTAAAATGGTTTGCTTGTTTTGAAATTTCAAGTAACGAGTATTAATCTATTTGTTTTATATTTTTACACAATTTATACAATATATATATATATATATATATATATATATGAATGTATTTGAAAAGAAGGAAATTGTAGAGAATCGAAACAAGCATGAGTCGTGATTGGTTAGAAAGCATGGGTACAAAGATTTATTTGCTGGAAAAACGAAAAGGGAATACAAAGTCTTACTAAATAATTTTTCTTAAAATAAAAGAATTTTTCTTAGTTATGAACAGATTTAACTGAAATCAGCTTGTCTTCCAATGTTATGCTTCATTTATTTAGATAGAAAATATTTTTTATGAAAAAAATTAAAAATATTTTTTTTTTATATTTGGTGGTGGTGGTGATGGAACGAAGGTGAAAGCAGAGATTGTGACATAGTAGTGGGGTGATGGCGGCAGTGATGATGGTAGTGACTATGGTGATGGTAGTGTGATAGTGAAGGTGAGAATATAGTGGTGATGGTGTTGTGAAATTAGTAAAAATTTAATTGAAAAAATATTTTTTGTTTTTTTAAAAGTAACAAACAACAAAATTCATGGAGGACTAAAGGACGAAGATGGAGGATGGATTGGGTATGGTAAGGCATAGATATCTTAAAATGAGTGGTTCAGATTTGTTAAAAAGTATAATTAGATTTTGGATAAATTAAAATGAATGGTTCGAATTTGCTAAGAGAAAGATGGTTTAATGTCTAAAATGTCCATGGCTAAGAGATCAACAAACAATTCCTTATTTATGCCCTGATGCAATTTAATACGGATCTTATAACACTTTCTTCAAACAAGTTCTTTCACATTTTATTTCTTCAAACAAATTTTTATAACATTGTAAACAGGTTCTTATAACATGTAGGGGAGAGAGTGAAAGTGAGAGAGAGAGAGAGAGAGATGGTTGTAATTTTTTTTTTTAATCTTTCACGTTCTTCCACATTTTTTTTTTCAATTACTAAAACTTATTTGATTGTCTCAAAATTATATATTTGATTATTATAAAACAAACTTTTTAATTAATTAATTAATGTGTATTTGATTTTGTTGTTGAACCAAATAAAATAAAATAAATGAATCTTTTATTGTGAATCTTAAAAAAAAAATACAAATAAAATTAAAAAAAAAAAGTTGTTATACATTAAAAATGATATTAACAAAAAAAGAAAAAATGCAAAGGTATATTTAGCTAAAACCGCTCAATAAAGAAAAAAGAAAAAAAAAAGAAAATATGGTATATTAAATTATATTAAAAGAAAGAGAGAGAAAATAAGGTATATTACTTTTGGATGAACCTTAAAAAAAAATTAAAATAAAGTAAGGTAATATTAACATTAAATATTATTAAAAAAAAATAAAAAAAATCGAGGGTATATTTACCGCTTGGTAACACTTACGTTTCGAGTTTTTCCGTTGTATATACAAATTTTAAAAAAACTCCAAATAAAACTGTTTGGTAAATTTTATTTATGAAAAATCAGTGGTCTTAGTTTATAAATTTGGCCAAAAAAATAAACTAAAAAAATGTGTTCCCAATTTTGAGTTTTGAGTTTTTTTTTTTTTTACCATCCCAACACCAGCCACCACCCGCCACCATTTTCCGACCACCTCTTCCGCAACCGACCATAGCGCTCACATCCCAGCCTGCAACCAGACACCCACTTACCAGACCACCACCACCCCATTCCACCATCCAGCCCACCCTCGGCCACCGCATCGCCACGTACACCACCCACCTGTCACCACCCGCCACCACCCACCATTCGACACTACCATCCACCATCGGCCCGCCACCACCCACTGCTATCTACCGCCACCACTACCACCAGCCATCTGCCAACCACCATCCACCACTCACCACCAACTAGTCCAGCCCACACCACCACCCCCACACTACCCAACCACCCACCTGCACCACCACCACCACCACCCACTCGCTACACCACCACCATCACCCCTTATCCATCCACCACCACACCACCGACCACATGCCACCATTCCACCTGCCAACTACCAGCCCGACACCATCACTACTACCATGCCCACTTTCTACCACCGCCGGGGACACCTCATCCTATCTAGCCCACTATCACTACCCGCTTACTACTCGCATCGCCATCCCTTACCAGCCACCACCACCACTCTTACCACCCCTTTTTTGGGCCACCGTCACCCACCCGAGCCACCACCACCACCTGCACACGCACCACCACCCGCCAGCCACTACCACCACACCCGCCACCGCCACCACCACCACCACCCACTCGCTACCACTGACCACTCGGCCACAGTCACCCCACCCACCCACCACTACACACCTGCCACCCACCCACCACCACCACACCCACCACCACCCGTCATCCACCACCACCTGCCACCAACCACACGCACCTACTTAACACCACCACTACATCCACTTCGCTACCACCTCCCCGCCATCATCACCCACACCCACCAACCACCACCACCCGCTACCCGACCATTCATCAGCCCACCCACCCACAAACCACCACCATCCGTACCCACACCACCGTCACCACTTTTCTCACATCTTCACCACCACTTGCCATTTCTTACTCTTTTTTATATTTTTAAATTTTTTGAAACATTTGTCAATTACCAAACGCGTTTATAGTTTATGTTTTTCTAAAAATAAACAAAAAATAAACAAAAATCACTTTATAAAATTTTTGTAAATATAAACTGAAAACGTAAATGTTACCAAACAGACCCTTAGCTTTTGTTGTGAACCTTAAAAAAAAAAAAAGTAGTTGTTAATATTAAATATAAAAAATAAAAATGGGAATTAAATTGGGTCGGGAAAAATCCAAACCCATTAAGAAATGGGGAGAGTGGTACCCATGGGGAATGGGAAAAATTTATTATAGGGGAATGGAGATGGGGAATTAATAGCCACCCCATTAACCCCCATTGCCATCCCTGCTTGATGATGATGACTAAAAATTTAAAACTTTTTAAAAAATATGAAAAGAAAAATTCACTAAAAACAAAAATAAATAATTAAAAAAAAAAAACTAAACTATGCATCCCCTTATAATGTTGGTACAACAGTGAGAAGGCCAAAGAGGCAATATTTTACTCTTACTGTCAAGATATCAATGGTTTTGTTGTAACTCTTGAAGACGAGAAAGCAACAACAATTGCAAGTACGTACAAACATTATAAACTTTTGATGATGATGACAAGACAGATGTATTTGGGATTTTTTTTATGATGATGATGGCTTTTGATGAGAGAGAATGAGTGGCATCAGAGGCTTTTTGGATTGTATGTTTCTAATCTTTGAGATGTGTTTTTTTTTTTTTTTTAAAGTTATTTTTGTTCTTTATTTATATAGTTTTTTTTTTTAATGTAGGGTTTGGATTTAATTTTTTAAAAAAGTTTTGGATCTGAAATAATATTTGATCTTCATAAAATAGGTTTTGATTTTAGTTTGATTTATGAAATGGATTTAATTCCTTAATGGAAAATGAGTGTTGATTTTTTATGATTTTGAAATAGTTTTTGAAACGGGTGTTGAAAATATATTTGTTTGGTCTAATTTTTCAGAAATTATTTTTAGAGTGGTTTTCGTTTGTTATTACTCAATTTTTTTTTTCCTCCATATTTTAGTCATTTGTTTTTTTGGTACTTTTTAGATATATCAAAATTAGTTGCATTTAAAAAGTAAAATACGAAAAAAAATTCATTAAAAAAAAATCCAAATAAAAATGCACAGATTTTTGTTTGAATTTTTTTTTTGTTAGAATTTTTTAATATTTTAGTCAATTTGTTTTACTTTTCAAATATATTTAGATTAGGTGCATTTAAAAAGTACAAAAAAATGAGAAAAATACCCCCCCAAAAAAATCCAATAAAATAAATGAAAATACCTTTAAAACAATTTTTGAAAAATCAAACCAAACAATTTATTTTTGTCAAATTAATTTCTATTTTTTCAAAAAAAATCAAAAAATAATTTAAAAAATCAAACCAAACCATTATATCATGTATTATTTTTAATATAAATTCAATAAAATTAATAATTTTAATAAAAAATATTAACTTTGATATTAGAATAATTTGAAGACATTTCATCATAAAATACTAACATTTAATTTTTTAATTTTTTAATAAAAATTTAAATAAATTTAATGAGCTGAATTTTTAATACATATAATAGCATTATAGTAGAAATTAAAATTTACTCACAAAACTTAAGAAAATTTGAAATTTTTTTTGAAATAGGTGTTGAACTGAGGGACTCATCACCATCTCCGTTCTGTGATTGTCCACCATCATTGAAAAGAAAAATCTTAACATTATGTTTTAATAATTTTATTTTGATTTATATTTTAATCTCGTTATTAATTACACCGTGCCTTCAGGCACGGGCATACACTAGTATATATATAAAATAAGAAAGAAAGAAAAGAAAGAAAGAATTAAAAAAATACACACACACACACAATAATTTGATTTTATTCACTCGCTGGTTTTTCTAGTTCTCTCAAAATAAGTTGATTTTTCACTTTGAACGATTTAGTGAGTATATCCGAATCGAAACCCTAACCGGTCAACAGCTCAACCGATTGAACCGGCTAGTCCAGTCCAGTTTTTAAAACCTTGGTCACACTCACAATTTGTAAAACGTTAAGGAGAGATTCACATAGATTTGTCATCTCATATAATAAATATATATTACTTTAAAAACTATTAGTAATTTTTAAAGATATAGATTTTTAAATTTACTTTTAAGCAACTATACCATTGCTCTTGAAACATGAAGTTTGGGGTTAATTTTTTTAGGGTTTTTTAATGAACTTTTTTGAAAATGTTAAAAACTTTACAATTCTTTATTCTAATTGACTAGACACATTGGACAAGTGAAAAAAAAAATAATAATAATTAAAAAAAATTAAAAAAAGTCTAAAATAAAAAGGCAAAAATGATGGATTTTTTAAACTTATTTTGGTCTTTAGTGATTTTTTTTTTAAATTTATGTATAAAAAAAACGTATAATTTAAAAAATAACACTAAAAATAACTTTTTTTTTTTATATTTAAATTCCTACTAATATTACTTTAGAAGAATAAGGGCAAACAATTTCTAATAGTAGTTCAGATCCTCCAAGAAATTCGGTTAACCATTTTGGACAAAAATAGCTCATTACCGTTAGTTACCTTTTATATTATTTAAGTGATTTTAAAATTTAATAATTTTGATTTGCATCTCCATTTTTTTTTTTTTTTGTAAAATTAAATTTTTAGAATTCTATTGACAATATATTTTAAACAATATCCATGAGTAATATGAAATTCTATAAAAAAAAAAGAAATTCATGAAATTTCACTAAAAAAAATTTCGTTGTGCAAAGCCAATAAATATTTTACACTAGAAAATCTAAAAATGATTATTAGTTGTAAAAAATAGGTCTTTAATTCTAAATTTATTACTAAAAAGTTTAAATTGAAGGTTGTAAAATAACAAAATTTTAAATTGTCTATATTAAATCAGTAAAATTTCATTGTATATATGTAGTAAAATTTCTCTGACTCTACACGGTGAAGCTTCATTGTGCAAAAATTAGTAATTTTTTTTTTTTTGAACTCTAAATGATTACAAATTGAAGATTGCACAAGTTAAGTGAAATTTCACTGGCATAAATCAGAAATTGACAGAGATTTAATTAATGAAAGTTCATTAATTGAAGCCAGTACAAGTTAGAGATTGAATCAGTAAAATTTCACTAACTAATTCTAGCAAAAATCCAAAATCAATAAATTTGAAAAATAAAAAACACAAATCAAATAACATAATCAAATTTTTATCAATCAATAACATATAAACCAACCAGATCTATTTTTGAATCAACATATGAATCGGTGCGACAAGAATGACGTTGCTATAGAAAGAGATAAAGAGTAAACGGTAAGATGAACTAGATTTGAACCAAAGATGCCTGAACGGTGATAGATGGATGGTGTTGGAGAGAGAGAGAGAAAGAGAGATAGATGGATGGTATTTGAGAGAGAGAGAGAGAGAGGGGGGAGAGAAAAGTAAACTATGTGATCAACTAAATCTGAATCGGAGATGTGCGAATGGTAGTGAATGACGATTGACAATAGAGAGATTCGTAGTGAATAATAGTGGAGCGACACCGATGGATACGGCGATGGTAGTAGAAATGGTGATAGTGATGGTTAATAAAATTATGGCGGTCGGAGAGAGAAAAATACACATCATAAAAAAAACACACACACACACACACAGAGAACAATTTATGAAAAAAATTAGATAGAAAATTTAGGGTTTCTAATAAAAAGGATATTTTGGACCAGGTATGTAAAAGTTTGTCTTTATCTTTTCAAAATGAGTGCTGCTATTAGTACCCCATCAATTATTTTGGACTCCCATTTCTTTGGACCACCACTTATAAATTTTAAAACTCTTAAAATTTCCTTTCTCCCCCCAAATAATATCAAAATTATCCTTGTGAAAATATTCCATCCATTCAATTGAATCACACTCACACTACAAAAAAATCTCTCTTTCAAAAACCCTAACAAAGCTCATAAAGGTGATTACTATTTCATCTCCACATACTTGTTCATAACCTTACAGAGAGAATAAATATAAGGTTTTTAATCTTCAATCCTTAGAATATATCAACAAGAAATTGGGTTTGGATTTTTGTACTTGAAAAAGAAGAAGAAGAGCCAAGTGTGATTACTATCAATTGCTTTGACAAGATTGGCTTGGGTTGTGATCTCTGCCGCCTCATTCTTTTTTTTAGTTTGACAATTGTTAAAGTTGGTTATTTGTTTCCGAACAAATAAGAAATGTTCGGGGTCCGTGTTTCCAAATTTCAGTCATATGTTCGGGGAGTTTAGTCCCGAAAAAATGACGAATAGTTTTTATTATTTTTGCTATTTTTTTTTAAAGAAACTTATTCTTACAATGCTAATTTCCTCTGAGCTAAAAACACCATTAAAGTTATGAACCTCATCTGAGCTTTTATTGTTGCATTCCTCTCGTCTCATGGAGTTGTGGTTGCTGAAAAAATTTCCATTCATTGTCATTTTTCAGAGAAGTGTAAATAATTAAATGGTTGCCACATACTGTTGGAATATTGTCGCCAAAGAGTTTTTAAAGTTTTTAGGGTAGGTAAGTTTTGAAGGTGTGATTTGGGGAAGATGGATGGGTGGTGATGGAGGTAGGTGTAATACATGATGTAATGAGTGTGTGGACTTAATTGTGAGATGGAGTGTTCCAAAATTATTGATATCATTTTTAGTAATTTTATTTGAGGTTATTATTATAATAAAAAATAAACTAAAAGATGAGAGGTCTAAAATAATTGATGGGGTGCTAATAGCACTCTTTCAAAATTTCAAATCTTAGATACCTTAACTATCAAGTCAATTTTTAGTTATCTTAAACTCTTACACAAATAGAGGAACGCCTCCCTAATTTTTCCATAAAAAATTTTAAAAAAAAATTTAGTTGGGAAACACTATAATATGCGCCTTTTAAAAGATATGTATCATATGCACCTCATAAATAAAGAAGAAAATGATATACTTTCATACTTTTTGAGTCATAACAAAAAAAAAAATTGTCATAACTAAATTTATCATGAGGCATAATTAAAAATCTCATAAGTCATAACTAAAATTATATCATAACTAAAGAAGAAAATTAGTTATAACTAAAGAAAAAAAGGACATAATTAAGAGTGCATATAGGGGCAATTTGGGAAGATTAACTTTTTAGTTTTTTGGCTTTTTTGGATCATATCCCCTCTCTATTTTTTTACACAAAAAATTTAAAAAAGTTAAAAAGTTAACCTTTTACCATATCCCCAAAATACCACATAATACACTTATTTGAAAGGTATGTATATTAGAATTCCCCTTTCTGGTTATACGTTGTGAAACATATTCTGAAAAAAATAAAGATTGAGAATTCTAATTTTGGAGCTCTAAAGAGAGTTCTAATGATGTGGTAAGGAATGAGACCCACATGTGATGTTATGTGATATGTGTGTCTATGTTTATGTTTTTTTTTATTTTTTATTTTTTCTCTTACTACATCACTAGAACTCTCTTTAGAGTTTCAAAATTAGAACTATCTATTATTATTGTTTTGAAAAATATGAATGACTACATTAATCATTATAGAATAGACTTTTGAAAATGGCCTCCATAAGTAATTAATTTTTTATTTTTTTTATTTTGGTACTTCAAATAGTATTTCTATTATTTGATTTTGCCCTATAAATAAGGTGGGTTTTATCCATCTTAAAAAAAATAAAAAATAAAAAAATGGTGGTCTTTTGTTCGATCAAATACCCAAAAAGAGAATAAGTGAATCAGAAGCAAAACAGAAGCAAAATAGAGAAATGGTGAGAACTATATTGAAACATATAGTTAAATCATTGAATAAAATAACAAAATTAGATCACCAAGATCTATACTTAAAGGGTTTTTAAAGAACCAATTAAGGCCTCGTTGACATGTGCCAATTTTAGTCTAAATGTTAAAAGATTATTAAAAAAAATTAAAAAGTTTATAATTTATACTAAAAAATCAAAATTTTCTTTTTTTTCTTTATTTTTTGTACATTTTTTTTTGTAAAAAATTAAAAAGTCATTCCAAACATATTAATTTTTTCACCTCATATTTTAATTAAAAAAATAAAAAATTATTAAAATAGTCTGTTATCAAACGAGGCCTAAGAGTTCCTAAAGAACTCAATTCTCCAAATATCTTTGTGTTAAATTCGTAATTTTATTACGTTACAGTTTATTATTTAATCTACTTTTTATTTTCTCTATTTTTATAATAACTCAACAAACCCATATAAGTGCTTAATAAAAAAAAATTTAGTAGAAAATTTTATATCCCTAACATTACTCATAACTCAATTTTCTTGTCAATTTTTTTGGGATAAATTACAAATACATCTTTTGAGATTTGTTTAAAATACGAATTGTCATTTCTAGTTTGAAAAATTACAAATACCTCATTGTCATAATTTTTTATTTAATAGAATTAACTGAAAAAATAAAATTCGTAATTGCTCTCTAATATAATAATAAAATTATCTAAATTATTAATAATCATTAAATATTAATAATTGATTTCATAATTTAATTGTGAAAAGAATTATTTGTATGAAAAATCAAAAATTTTCAAGTAGTAATTTTGAAATCTACCCCCTCCCCCATAAAAAAAGTTTGTAGAAAAAAATCCCCCTCCACAAAAAAAAAAAAAAAAAAAAAAAAAAAAAAAAAGTTTGTAGAAAAATCACTTATTCCACAATTTTTTTTTTTTATACCATTACACTCTTTAAGTATAGGAAATGTTTGAGGGCCACAAAATTAGTGGCTCAAAATGGGCTCAAAACTGCCAAAACGAACGTCGTTTTGGGCACATAACGACGTCAAAACGACGTCGTTTTGGGCAGTTTGAAGCCATTTGAAAGCCACTGAGTTTTGTGGCCCTCTAGCATTACTGTTAAGTAATATTACCATTTAGGCGCTGCTTGAGGGCCCGAATCTTTCGGGACTCGAATGCCCCGAAATTTCCACTAGGTAAAAAAAAAAAAAAGAAAAAGAAAGAAAAAAAGAAATAGTTTTCTAAAAATGAAAATTAAGGGGCATTAGGGGCAAATATTTTTTAGGGCCACTCAAATCATTTTCGCCACCATTTAGGTAAAATCCTAAATCTAGCTGGCATCACTAGCCACCTCTTTCCTCTCGGCAGTCCAGTGAACCAGATCATCGCCGTCACCTTCCTAGATCATCTCTAACCGTCGCCTTTTCTAGCCCCGTCACTCCGGCTACCGTCATCGTCTCATTTCTAGTCCATCACACTCATTACCGTTGTCGTCTCGTTTCAACCCGTTAACTTAGCCGTCACCTTCGTCACTTAAGGCAATCATTCTCGACAACCCACCAGCTCCAGCGAGCACCACTATCTCTGCCTCTTTATATTTTTCTTCTTCTTCTTCCCAGTTTTGGCACTTACGCTCCAGCCGCCGCTGTAACTCACTCCACTGTCTAACACTGTAACCTCCGCGTGACCCATTCTCTATATTCCTTCCAGCAGTGCGACCCAGGCTTCTAACCTTTCGAAATAAGAATATATATATATATATATATAATTGATTAGGTTTTCAAGATCAGTGTTTGAAGAGAAGAAGAAGAAGAAAACAAAGGGCTAATGGTGGAAACATAAAGGAAAGGAAAGGCAATGGAGTAAAGGTTGTGGACAGTTACGATGAGGTGGAATGAGTGGAGTAGAGGAGTTGCAGAGGAAGCTGGAGGTGAAAGATAAGAAAGGGGGATGACCTCAACTAGAGAGAGACGGTGGAGAAAAGAGGTTCGCAAAAGGTGGCGCCAGCGTGAAAGATGTCAGGGTTAGGGTTATGGGTTAGGGTTAGAGTCAGGATTGTTGGTTGAGGATGTTGGGGTTGGGGTTAGGGTTAGAAAATTATGATTAGAGTTGGGATTGTTGGATTGAGGAAGATGGGGAATAATTTTAAAGAATTTTTAAAAATTGAGGTGTGCAATTGAAACAACAAAAATAAAAGTTAAAATTGTGTTCAGTGTATATTTGGTTCGTTTGAAAAAATAGGTTTTTTTTTTTTTGTGACTATTTTAGTCTAAGTTAAAAAGTTTCGTTTATATTAAAATTTTTAAATTATTTTATTTTATTAAAATAAAAATAAATATAATTAAAAAATTATAATGTAAAATCAAAAAATAAAGCAATTATGATTAAATAGAATATAAGTATCTTAATTGACTTTTAATTTATTTTATTATTTATTTATTTTTTTTAACTATTTTTAGTGTGGAATAAAGCTTGAGACAGGTACTGGGTGGTCCTCCCTGAATTGGTCCAAAAAAAAAACAATTTTTTTTTTTTTTTAAAGTTTTTGGCCATTGCCAAGCCCCCACGTGGAGGGGGGGTGCTGGGGGTCCTTCCCGTGGGCTGGGGTCTCCAGGCAGGCTCTTTAGTGGTGTGGGCATGAGGATTTGTTGTGTTTTAAATAGAGTCAAACCCAATCACTAAATAGTATTAAACACGTGTCAAAATCGCAATGGCCCATTTCCGCCGGTCGAATGTCACTGTATCTTTTCCGTATAAATAGTTTCTTTTGCATCTATTTTTAAAAAACTAAGGTCTTATTTTTTAAACTAAGCCTAGTTTGGAACGGATCTCCTAAAATAAATCAGCTTGTTAGTGTTTGGAGTTAAATTTAATGAATAGTGAAAGCGCTATTGCAAACGCACTTTTAATTAAGAAATCGCTATTTCAAAATTCGCTTTTTAGGCTAAAAAATTTTTCTGAAGAAAATGTTATTGAAATCACGTTTTTACTGTGCGTATAAAATTTTTTTTTTCTTTTTTTTTTAGAAAAAGTTATTTCAAATAAACCGTTTTTAGCAAAGCAAACCAAAACCAACAACCAATCCACACTCTCACTCTGACATAGGCACACCCCACACACATGAAGCATTGAAATAATATAATTTTATAATATAATAAATATTTATAAATAATCAATTAATATAATTTTGGGGGATGCCACCAATAAATCCAATTATAAACTTATGCACTGTTTAGTCCTAAAATTTTCTATAGACTTGAAAGGTCCCATTACAATGTAATAACGTCAATACAATGTTAATAACATCAGAGTCATGTTACAAACATTGGATTTCAAACATCTAATGTTCATCAAATTTCAATAATTTTGAAAAATATAAGAATGAAAAACACTCTAATGTTCATCAATTTCAATAAAATTTTGAATTATAGAATGAAACATCAAATCAATTTACATCATTCACATCATGTTGATGTAAAAAATGAGACTAAATGGAGCATAAGAAAACTTTAGGACTAAATGGTTCACGTTTCAAAAAAGCTATGACTTATGGGTAAATTTTCCAAAACTTAGGGGATGGCACCAAATAAATCCCAAATTAATAACTTATGCAGCTTGTTTAGTCCTAAAAGTTTTCTATAGACTGAAAGGTCCCATTACAATGTTAATGACTGTCAAATACAAATGTTAAAAACATCAGAGTCATGTTGACAAACATTGGATTTCAAACATCTAATGTGTCAAACTTCAAATTTCAAATAAGTTTGAAATATAGAATGAAAAAACATCTAATGTCATCAGGATTTCAAATAAATTTTGAAATTTATAGAATGAAACATCAGATCATTTAAACATCATTCCACATCATGTTGATGTAAAAATGGGACTAAAATGGAGGCATTAAAAAACTTTTAGGACTAAATGGTTCAACGTTTTCAAAACTAAGGACTTTGGGTAAATTTTCCCTATAATTTTTATAATTTTTTCGTAAATTAAATCAATTTTTAGGTTAATAGATGGTTTGATTTCATAATACGTTGGGTAAAAAATTTTATAATCAAAAAATAATTTTTGGCAATTTTTATAATCAAAAATAAATTTATAATACGTATGTATTTACTTTAAATAAATTTATATATAATACGTATGTATTTGCTTTAAAATAAATTATATATAATAGTAATGTAATTATATATATATATATATATAATTTTTATAATATTTACTTTAAATAAATTATTTTTGATACGATGTATTATTTTTAGCTTTAAATAAATTATTAATAAATATATATAATTATTTTATAAAAAAATTATTAATAAAATTTTTATAATACGTATGTAGTATAAATTTTTTTATAATATTTATAATACGTATGTATTATTTAAATCTTTTAGGCATTTTTGATTTAATTTTTTACAGTAAATCCCATCTTCACATTTTATACATACGTATGTATATTATTCAAATAATTTATAAAATTTAATAATTAATACGTATGTAAATAATTAATAGCGTATCTTCAACATTTACATTTACAGTAAACCCAATCTTCCATTACATACGTATCGTTTAAGGATATAAATTTTGATAAATGATAAAATCAAACCATTCCATAACCTAAAATTTTTTTAAACCTTACATACGTATGGTTTAAATAATTTAAATAAAAATTATTGTCAATACGTATGTAAAAATTGATTATAAAAAATTGCAAAAAATTATTTATAAATGATTATATCTTTATAAATTATTAAAAAATATACAATAAATAATTATTAATAAAAATTAATAATCATTTATTTTATAAAGTAATCAATTATTTAGCATCAATAATTTTTATTAAATAAATTTATTTTATAAAAATTATTATATAATTTATTAATAATTTTTATTTAAAGTAAATATATAAAATTATATATATAATACATACGTATTATATATAATTTATTTAAAAGTAAATACATACGTAATTAATAAATTTTAAAAAATTTTATAATACATACGTATTATAATTATTTTGATTATAAAAATGAAAAAAAAAATTATTTTTGATTAATAAAATTTTTACACTTACATACGTAATTTATAAATCAAATCAATCTATAAATCTAAAAATAAATTTAATATTTATGGCGAAAATTATAAAAATTATCTTATGGCTTAAAATAGCTATTTTGTCTTTTGTGGCTAAATAGCCAAAAAAGGCCCAAAAATCAACTTGCCAAACAGAGGCTAAAAAAAATTTCTAAAAAAAAACACTATTTAAATTGCACTTTTTTATTGTGCGTATAATATAATTTTTTTTTCTTTTTAAGAAAATAAACGTTTTTTAGGCACAAACCAAACCAAAACCAACCCCACACTCCCACCTGACACAGGCACACGCCCACATAGTGAAACATTGAAATAAT
>NW_021031065.1:119785-182831 GCF_004153795.1 Camellia sinensis
AAACAAAGTACTTAGCATGAAGAGAAAACATTGCTTGGGAGTTTTCACATAATATTGCAATTGCTAATGGCATGTGCACACGCATTGATAGCTCCCTGAACAAATCTGTGTAGATGGATCAATGGATTCTGCAAAATATAATCACATGTACAAGCATTATATCAACATATGACGTTCTAAGCAAAATTAAAATCAGATCATAAATTGATGAGCTAAATGAAATTTTAATTATAGATGCCCGTTCTGTAGCATAGAATCTGCACCTTCAGGGAAAAAATAGTTCATACAATCATTGCCAATAAAGAGTTTGGAATATGAACGACTGGGAAAGAAACGAAGAGATAGGTTGCCATATATGGCTTCTTTGTTCCCATGCATTTCTAGCTGCATGATCTTATCTTGATATTCTCATTTTTTTTTTCAATATTCACGTCATACCGTAAAATTATCAGCACACTAAGACAAAGAAACTAACATATTTAATGGGTGTTTGGCAAAAATGCATAAGAGACTCCGAGCATTAAAAGTCGTTTTAAAGATTTAATGGTCATTTATGGTGTGTTTGGTTGGAGGATTTGGGGAGGGATTTGGAAAGGGAAAGGGAAAATATGAGTGAAACTATGTGAAATTTAGTAAATTTTATTCACATTTCACCTACCTTTTCCATTTTCCTTTTCAAATCCCCCAATCAAACACAACATCAATGAATTTGAAATCTCATTTTTACTCAATACATAACTTATTATACCAAAAATGTCCTCATCTTCTTCCTTATTCACACCACCATTACCACCAATCTCTACTACCTCTGGTTGTTCCCAACCACCACATTCGGCTATTGTCCACCTCTACCATTGCAACCCAATCTCTATTGCTAACGATCGATAATAGTCCTGACCGCCATTACTGACAAAGAGGAAGGATTTAGGTTTTCAGATCTAGTGTTTGAAGAGAAGAAGAAGAAGAAAAACAAAGGGCTAATGGTGGAAACATAAAGGAAAGGAAAGGCAATGGAGGTAAAGGTTGTGGACAGTTACGATGAGGTGGAATTAGTGGAGTGAGGAGTTGCAGAGGAGCTGGAGGTGAAAGATAGAAAGGGGGATGACCTCAACTAGAGAGAGACGGTGGAGAAAAGAGGTTCGCAAAGGTGGCGCCAGCGTGGAAAGATGTCAGGGTTAGGGTTATGGTTAGGGTTAGAGTCAGGATTGTTGGGTTGAGGATGTTGGGGTTGGGGTTAGGGTTAGAATTATGATTAGAGTTGGGATTGTTGGATTGAGGAAGATGGGGATATTTTAAGAATTTTTAAAAATTGAGGGTGTGCATTGAACAACAAAAATAAGAAAGTTAAAATTGTGTTCAGTGTATATTTAGGTTTCGTTTGAAAAATAGGTTTTTTTTTTTTTTTGTGACTATTTTAGTCTAAGTTAAAAAGTTTAGTTTATATTAAAATTTTTAATTATTTTATTTTTTATTAAAATAAAAAATAAAATAATTAAAAAATTTAATGTAAATAAAAAATAAAGCAATTACTCCGTCATGTAGACAAATGAAATGATGTTAAAGTGGACGGTAAAACATGTTTCAAAAAAGAATAAAGCTTGAGACCCCAGTGGGGTACTGGGGTCCTCACTGATTGGTCCAAAAAAAATAATTTTTTTTTTTTTTTTTTTTTTTTTAAGTTTTTGGCCATTGCCAGCCCCCCACGTGGAGGTGGGGGGTGCTGGGGGTCCTTCCGTGCTGGGGTCTCCAGCAGGGCTCTTTAGTGGTGTGCAGTGGGAGGATTTGTTGTGTTTAAATAGAGTCAACCCAATCACTAATAGTATTAAAACACGTGTCAAAATCGCAATGGCCCATTTCCGCCGGTCGAATGTCACTGTAGCTTTTCCCGTATTAAAAGTTTCTTTTGCATCTATTTTTTAAACTAGGTCTTATTTTTTAAACTAAGCCTAGTTTGGACGGATCTCCTAAATTAAATCACGTTTTTAGTGTTTGGAGTTCAAAATTTAATGAATAGTGAAAGCGCTATTGCAAAACGCACTTTTAATTAAGAAATCGCTATTTCAAATCGCGTTTTTAGCATAAAAAATTTTTTCTGAAGAAAATGTTATTTGAAATCACGTTTTTACTGTGCGTATAAATTTTTTTTTTCTTTTTTTTTTAGAAAAAGTTATTTCAAATAACGTTTTTAGCACAAACCAAAACCAAAACCAATCCACACTCTCACTCTGACATAGGCACACACCCACACACAGTGAAGCATTGAAATAATATAATTTTTATATATAATAATAATTTATAATAATCAATTATATAATTTTTATAATTTTCATAAATATAAATCATTTTTAGGTTATAGATGGTTTGATTTATAATACGTATGTAAGGGTAAAAAATTTTATAATCAAAAATAATTTTTGCAATTTTTATAATCAAAAATAATTTATAATACGTATGTATTTACTTTAAATAAATTATATATAATACGTATGTATTTGCTTTAAATTTAAATTATATATAATAACGTATGTATTATATATATATATATATATAATTTTTATATATTTACTTTAAATAAAATTATATTTTTGATACGTATGTATTATATTATTTTACTTTAAATAAATTATTAATAATTATATAATAATTATTTTATAAAATAAATTTATTAATAAAATTTTATAATACGTATGTATTATAAATTTTTTTATAATAATTTATAATACGTATGTTATTATTTAAATCTTTAATTTTTGATTTAAATTTTTTACAGTAAATCCATCTTCACATTTTATAATACGTATGTATTATTCAAAAATAATTTATAAAAATTTATAATTAATACGTATGTAAATAATTTAATACGTATCTTCACATTTACATTTTACAGTAAACCCATCTTCACATTTACATACGTATCGTTTAAGGATAAAAATTTTGATAAATGATAAATCAAACCATCCATAACCTAAAATTTTTTAACCTTACATACGTATGGTTTTAAATAATTTTATAAAAATTATTGTCATACGTATGTAAAAATTGATTATAAAAATTGCAAAAATTATTTATAAATTGATTATATCTTATAAATTATTTAAAAAATATACAATAAATAATTAATTATAAAATTATAATCAATTTGATTTTATAAAGTAATCAATTTATTTTACAATCAATAATTTTTATTATAATTTATTTTATAAAAATAATTATTATATATTTATTAATAATTTATTTAAAGTAAATATATAAAAATTATATAATAATACATACGTATTATATATAATTTATTTAAAGTAAATACATACGTATTATAATATTTATAAAAAATTTTATAATACATACGTATTATAAATTATTTTTGATTATAAAAATTGAAAAAAATATTTTTTGATTATAAAATTTTTTACCCTTACATACGTATTATAAATCAATCATCTATAATCTAAAAATGATATATATTTACAAAAATTATAAAAATTATATAATTGATTATTATATATAAAAATTATATTATTTCAATGCTTCAGTGTGTGTGGGTGTGTGCCTATGTCAGAGTGAGAGTGTGGGTTGGTTTTGGTTTTGGTTTGTGCTAAAAACGTTATTTTTCTTAAAAAAAAAAAAAAAAAATTTATACGCACAATAAAAGTGCAATTTTAAATAGTGTTTTTTTTTAGAAATTTTTTTTAGCCTCTGTTTGGCAAGTTGATTTTTGGGCTTTTTTGGCTATTTTAGCCACAAAAGACAAAATAAGCTATTTTAGCCATAACAAACAAAATATCACATCCAACTTATAATCATTACATTCTTCTCTCACAAAAAAACTCAAAAAAACAAAAAAGCCAAAAAGTCCTTTCCAAACCAAGCTTTTAAGCTCAGGCTAAAATAGCTAAAAAAGCTAAAAAGTCAAAAAGCCAACCCACTTTCCAAACGGAGGCTTATACTAAAAGTGCAATTTGAAATAACGATTTCTTAATTAAAAGCGCGTTTCTCAATAGCGCTATCACTATTTATCAAATTTTGAACTCTAAACAATAAAAACGCGATTGATAATAACACTTTAACCTAATTTTAAAAACCCGTCCAAACTAAATCTAATTTGAGAAATAAAATGTAAAACAGGCCTAATATGGGAAAATCCCTTATATATCTCTCCAGTCTCCACACTGCTCTTCTTCACTCTCTCCCTCTCTCTCTCTCTCTCTATCTCTTTCTCATGGACCGCCTCTCTCTCTTCTCTCTCTCCCTCCTCCTCCTCACACCCTATATCTGTTTTGCTGACGAGAAACTATCATCAGCCACCGTTGACTCCAATGACTCCGACGATCTGTTGATCCGCCAAGTCGTATCAGACGGAGGCGATGATCACCTCCTCAACGCCGACCACCACTTCTCTATCTTCAAGCGCAAGTACGCCAAGTCCTACGCCACTCAAGAGGAGCACGATCACAGGTTCTCGGTCTTCAAGGCTAACCTACGCCGCTCCAAGACCCACCAGCTCCTCGATCCCTCCGCCGTGCACGGCGTCACCAAGTTCTCCGATCTCACTCCGGCGGAGTTCCGCCGCAATTATCTCGGCCTCAAGCAGCGCCGGCTCAAGCTCCCCGCCGACGCTCACAAGGCTCCAATCCTCCCCACGAACGATCTTCCAGCCGATTTCGACTGGCGCGATCACGGCGCCGTCACTGGCGTCAAAGATCAAGTATGTAATCTATATTTATGTGTGTGTGTGTGTGTGTGTGTGTGTGTGTGTGTGTGTGTGATGGTGATTTTGGTTAATTGTGATGTTGAATTTGGGGGAATTGTAGGGTTCTTGTGGATCGTGCTGGTCTTTTAGTGCAGCTGGTGCGTTGGAAGGAGCTCATTTTCTGTCTACTGGAGAGCTCGTGAGCCTCAGTGAACAACAGCTCGTGGATTGTGATCATGAGGTTGGTGTTCCTGTTCACCGTTGACTTCAAATAATAGTGCTTTTTTGATCGTCTATATTTCTGATTATTGTTGTTGTTGCTGCTGTTGTTGTACATATGGATGCAATGGTTTTGATTGATGACTTGGTCATTTGCGTTTTGGAATTTTTATATGATTATATATGTATTAATCATTTAATCATCGTGGTAGGTGTTGCGTATTTATTGTGTTTGCTTCTCTCTTTTCATTTCTAAATTTCTTTGCAAATCCATGAGAATCTCCAACCCAATACTCTCAAATAGAGGATGAAAATAATATGCCTCTTCCTTTGGAGTTGCTCTTAGAAGTTGTTTGTATTTTATAACATATAACCAAAAATACAAAAATATATGTCTGTAGATAAAGTTGAAAGGACAGGTTTTGAGGACAAAATTGTTATTTTTAGAAAAATTGAAAATCCTACGTGATTTGTGATTAGATCAAGATTAACTGATTCCAAATCCCAAAAAATCAAAACACTCAACCTAAAATCATCAAACACTTACGAGAGTGATTTTAGTTTGTTTGTTTTAGAGAATAAACAATAAATTGACACAAACGATTTTTTACGTGGAAAAAACCACAATTGAAGAGCCTTCAATTGTAATCAAAAACCACGGGCGAACCGCCACTATCAATCCACTACTGAAGAACAAAAAGATTACAAAGAAATCATACAAATTACCCAACCCTAGTCAATTTGTCTCTGAATCTTCTGTAACTCTTTTCACCACACCTTCGTCACGGAATTGATTCTGAAGTTGATTCCACACCACAACTTCACTTGTCGAATTAACGACTGCGTAGACTCAAACGCCTTTCGGATCCTACGCTTTGATCTTCGGAATCCACCGGAGAGAACTCTCTTGAAACTAAAGAATCAACCTCCTTGATATATAAATCTCAATGCATAAGTTCAGAACTTTCTTAAGAATATCAAGGAAAAAGATCAAAAATCTCCCAAGAAGACTTTAAACACAACCCTAGTTTGTTTTGATCAGATCTAGGAAAAACCTCGCAAACAAAACAACGTTAGCAGCTTTAAATAGGAATCTGAATCGCGATCTCCGCTCGAGCTCAACATAGCCCGCTCGAGCGGACTGAACAAAAACTGCATACGAAGAAACAGAGATGCGCTCGAGCGTAGGAGTTTCCGCTCGAGCGTCAAATCACACCCACCAGTATCTGTGCTTGCCCTGTCAAACTACTGTGACCTGCTAATCTACGCTCGAGCTCAAGAGTCTCCGCTCGAGCGTACAGTATAAAAACAGAAAAACATAGTTTTGAATCAACACAAGATTTTGTCTCCGGATTTGACAACACAGGGACCTAACAATAAAAAATGAATATTGTTATGGAGATATTCCTCTATTTCTCATACTCCCTCTATATTTGGAGGATCAACCCATCCTCTTCCTAAATGGAGATAGTTTTAGAGGATGGGTTTGGACATAAAAATCATTCATATATGAAGATATAGAGGGTGGGTTGGAGATGTTGAGGTTTCATGGAAGAATTTTTATTTTATTTGTTTTGCTTCTATTTTATATAGTCCATTTTCTCCTTATTTTGGTGTTCTTGAAGATGTGGTTGTTGAATTGATTTAACCTAGTTTATGTTAGTCCGGATCCTCTCTAGCCAAAGATTCCCTCCTGTCCTCCTGTCAAGGGCCACGATTTGGCCACGTGGCCCTTTGAAGATCTACGGCTCAGATAAAAAAAAAAAAAAAAAATTTGAATTTCTTCATTTTGACCGAGCACAAAGCTTCCCTCAACAAAGCCACACACCACAAAAAATCCAAAGTTGCGCAAATGAAATCACTGTCTGTTATTCCAATGCCTCTCTTCCCATCTACAAAAACGGTGCCTCCAACAGTTCCACCACTCTGTGAGTTCACAGAAATGAAGCTGAAAATGAAGAAATAAAACCAGATACAAAAACCCATTGCCAAAACCAGAGAACCCATCTTGAAAATTCAGGAAAATTTTGAAGATCTCTGTCACTAATCCATCTCCTAAATGGGTTATGAAAGGGAGGCCATTGGAGGGAAGAAGAAGTTGGGCGGCTACAGAATTTGCAATTGGAGGCGGAGAAGAACGATTATATATATATATATATAATTAGTATTTTTTTTTTCTTTTTTTAAGAAAGAGAACGAAAATAAATTCTATTTTGCATTGGAAAATTATACCAAAGATTTTTGAATAGTGAAAAGTTTGTTGAGAGGCAACTCGATAGGAGAGGTGGTAGAGTGGACCATTAATTTATGATGCTTTGCTTCAGGAAATAGAAAACAGGGGTTGCTCAACTCAAGGAGTCCGGATCCTCTCCAGAGCTTGGTTCACCGTCGATGTTCGCTGCCGATCGTCCTCGATGTTTGCCGTCGACTTCGCCAATCGCCAGAGCTTGGAAGGAGGGAAAAAGAGCTTCGAAGAGGGAAAATGGACTCCTGAATGGGAGGAAAGCTTTGTGCTGGGTAAATGAAGAAATTCAATTTTTTTGTTTTTTTTTTTTATCTGAGCCGTAGATCTTCAAAGGGCCACGTGGCCAAATCGTGGCCCTTGACCGGAGGACAGGAGGGACTCTTTGGCTGGAGAGGATCCGGACTCAGTTTATGTGATTAGTTTTTCAACTCTATGTTGTGCAGATCATCGTGTGCATAAATCTTTATATTTTGAAAGAGGTGTAGGTTGTTGGAATTTTTAAAAAAGATATGGGTTATTTAATGATTTTGTCATGTTCTATTCAAGCGAATCACAAATATAGAAGATATTGTTTATCAAATTCTTTTCCGTAGATAAAAACATAACTTAAAATTGTTCTCAAATATCATTATTAATATGAAGTGGTTGCACTTGACAGTATTAACATGAACTAATTAGAGTATTAATGCTCAAAAACTGTTAGGAAAGAATTGAAAGCTGAGGATAGTGCTCCTCAAGTATATGCACCCTTCAGTGTGAAGGCTTGCCAAATTCCACTATTGGTGGTATTAAGGTTCAATTATCATTAGTAAATCACAACAGCATCATGTTAATAGTCTAAACTAGCATATTTCTAATTGTTGGACAATGCTAATACATTATTGATTTTGGGATGTCTCTTGATGACATATTTTTTAAGCCTTGGCTACCACCAAGTTTGTCTACATGATCGTGGATAATTGGAGTTATTTGGGTACCAATTGACCACATTGGTATGCCTAATCAAGAGCGTTATCTATTTTTGCAGTGTGATCCAGAAGAATATGGTGCCTGTGATTCAGGGTGCAATGGTGGGTTGATGACCACGGCCTTTGAGTACACACTCAAGGCCGGTGGACTTGAAAAAGAAGAAGATTATCCTTACACTGGAAGAGACCGTGGCCCCTGCAAATTTGACAATAGCAAGATTGCTGCATCAGTTTCTAACTTCAGCGTCATTTCTGTTGATGAAGACCAAGTAGCTGCCAATCTGATTAAGAATGGCCCTCTTGCAGGTAGTTAGCTGTCTTTAAGAATCATATACAACCCATTATTTCTATTTTTTTTGTTTTAGCTCCTTGATCTGAAATATACTAATTAGTCTCTTGTTGGGGTTGTAGTGGGAATCAATGCAGCTTATATGCAGACTTACATAGGGGGAGTTTCGTGCCCATACATATGTTCTAAGCATTTGGATCATGGGGTGCTTTTGGTGGGGTATGGATCGGCTGCCTTTGCTCCAATCCGGTTGAAGAAGAAGCCATACTGGATTGTAAAGAACTCGTGGGGTGCAAATTGGGGAGAGAACGGGTATTACTATATCTGCAGAGGTCCAAAGTCTCACAACGTATGCGGGGTGGATTCCATGGTTTCAACTGTTGCTGCTATCCATACCACTACTCAGTAGAAAGCTTACTGTTAGTTTTTGATAATCAGGTAAAAGATTATTATTATTATTATTAGTAGTTGTATTGTGAAAATGTTCTGTTTCATTTTGTTACATTGCTCTTCCTGTAAATATGCCAATTGCAATGTTCTGTATTATGAAAATAATTATTCAGACTGATATCATCTAGTCGTAGTTCTTAGGGCTCCTGTATGTGGACATGCCTGGATTGTATATGTTAAATGCTAGTCATGTATTATATAAAGTTTATGTTGGGATTATTTGTCTACCTTCTGCTCCTAATAGGTGTGGTGGTCAAGCAAGTTCAACTCGTTTGTAAATCTCTTGCATGAACATAGATGATAGCTTATTATGGTTTGTCAATTAATGGTCTTGTTGGTTTTAGTAGTTAAATTAGTTATATTTGGCATTTTGAAGAAGACAAGTTATTCGTAGACAACTTTCATTGATTTGTACAAGAAAAATAATGACATGTCTTCTCATAGTGCCAAATATATATTGTTAATATGGATAATTGATCAAGTTAGTGGAGCTTAACTTGTGCTCAGTTTGTCAAAAATTTTATTAGAGACTATTTGTATTTAAAAAAAAAAAAAAAAAAAAAATTTAAACCTGTGAACACATTTTAAATTTAGGCCAAGTTTGGCATGAGACAAAAAAGACAAAAAGTTAAAAAGTCACTATCCTATTTAAGTCACATTATCTTATTTAAGTCACATCACCTCTCTAACACATCATTTCAAATCCAACTCAAAACCAGTCCATATTTCATAAAAAGTTAAAAAGTGCACTTATTTAGTCTTCTCAAACTAGGCCTTAGTTGGAACTTGACTTAATTAATATATATAAACATGTGCACCAAAAAAATGTATAAAAATGAAATGACAAAATTACACAACAAAAATACAATAAGCTCCAAACTTATGATATAATCACATTTCTTTTTTAGTCAGGTTACAATGATAAAACTAATGCATATAATGATAGATAGACACTGAAATAAATAAAGATAAGTTTATATTTTAGTAGAAAATAGATGACTCATTTTTTCATTCATATGATTAGTAAATTACTTATAAAATTGATTCAAGAGTTATGTGAATTAAAATTTTGAAGGAGACTGGTATACTTACATTAAAAATATGAGTGTAATTTTATAAGTAGTAAGTGTAATTTACTCAAAATCAAACTATGCAATCTCACCTCATTCGGGATCAACTTAAACAAACTAACCCTAAATGCATTTTTTGAAGACTGTCAGTTATCAAACCACACTACCCTAAAAATTTAAGTCCCAATATATTTTTTTACGTAAAAAAAATTATTTTTTGATATCTTAGAATAATGCTGTCTTTAATTTTTTGTAGCACCCAATATATCAGCAATAGTATTGTTCCTTGCAATTAAACAAGTTACTCCTATTTATAGAATCAAATCATTAAATTACAACACTTCTTTTTACAGCAACAAACTGCATAATGTTATTCACAAAACAACAACACACACCAGAAATGCAACATACAATAATCACCCTACAACCTGATCACAGGTGATCAAAGCTCGAGATTAAGGCCAACTGCCACGTCTTCTGACAATTGAACTCAAAAAAGACAACTGGCAACCGACTGGTAAAATCTCCTTAATCCAGCAGAAATAACTAACATCTCATAGAACTAAAATGGAGAGGCAATTGGGTAAAAAAACCCATTTTCTCACACATCCCCAACAATTGCTCATTGTATTTTCCTAAAATATTGCCCATGTGAAAGAATTGAATTTGATCAATCTAAAAAACAATTATAATAATAATCGTAATCAAGCTTTAAGATTATATCATTCCTCGTCCTCACGGAGTATTAAGGCAAACGAGAATGGACAGAACTTGTAGCCGGTCCCTTCGTAGAACTTGTTCTGAAACTCTACCCAGTGAAGCCGCAAGGCATGTAGGAAAGCACTTAGGGTTTCCATTACCAGAAGCACACCGACGGTTGCACAAATAAATACGATAATGCCAATAATAAGGATAATGACATTGTTAAACCTGGAGTAAGACATTTTGTTAAAATTGCAAGACATTTATACCATTGACTAAACATCCAAGAATATTTGTAACTTACCCCCAGGCAAGAAGCAGGACCTTCTCATAAAAAACGCTTGACAACTCTGAATGGGCAAGACTGAAATTGAATAAAAGCCAAAACAACATTAAGCAATGAGAAGTATCATGTGCTCAAGTAACAGGGGAAAAATGAAGAAATGCAGCCAGGAGCGTATGTAAGTCAGATCATGGCCATTTATTCACAAATGATTTCTGCAACTTCTGTTGCAAATAATAGATCAAAAATCTTAAAACATGTCAAGAAATATAATCTAGACTGGACGGTTCACCAAGGTCCTATGAAAGGAAATTTAATGCTTTGGGTTGAATTGCATCATACCAGTGAAGGTAGCTTCTTGTCTAGCAGAGTATATAAACAATTAAATATATAGAAGGCATAAGTTCCTTTCATTCTTCTCGTGCTGAAAGAAAGGTTCCTTACCATCTAGAATGCACAATATGTACACTACAATGCCCAAAATCAATACAATCCAACCAAAGCCTAACACGGCCAAACTCACTGAGGCTAAGAGAATTAGTTTTACTGTTTAGCTAATTAGCCATAGGCTCCAACTATGAAGCATGGTACTTTGCATGGTATTATGTACTGGGAACACAAAACAAGTAGCCAATTTTTTCTTAATTTGTGTCGTAACTTAGAGGTACTTAGTATATATCAAAACCAGAATAGTATTTTCTTCTGTACCGTAGTGAAGTTAGTTTCATTGGTTTTTTTTTTTTTCTAATGTGTAGCATGATACTGAAATTAAGCTTTAGTTTATAAATTATTTAATATAATGACATTTAATTATAGTTTATAGCTTACTTTTGGTACTAAATGTGAATTGTAAGTTGTATATTAACCAACTAAACCATTTATATAAGTTTTGCACTACTCTGAATTAAAAATAAATATTTTTTTACTAATGTATCGAGCCGTATCCCTATAATTTTTTAGATTTTACCATATCGACGTATTCATATCCATACACGTACCCGTACCTATACCGTACGCGTGCTTCATAAGGCTCCAGTATTAGGTTGACCGAATCCAATGCAATAATCAATATTTTAACATCTTTGAGTATTTGTGTAACTTATTTCAAAATTGTAGGACAATCTAAATATTAATTAGTGTGTTTGGTTTGAATTTTTTGGATTAAGTTTTTTAAAAATTGAGTTTTTTAATTTTCGTATTCTTTTGTTTTTAGTGAATATTTTTTAAATTTTAAACATTTTTTTTTACTTTTTTAGATGCGCTTTAGTTAGATGTATCTAAAAAATAAAAAATTTACGAAAAAATATTTTAAAAAATTAATAAATATATAAAAATACAAAAAATATACTAATTTTTTGTTTTTTTTTTTTATATTTTTGGTATTTAATGAATTTTTAAAAGATTTTTTTTACAATTTTTTTACTTTTTAAGTGTATTTATGTTAGGTGTGTCTAAAAAATAAAAAAAATTGCTTAAAATATTAAAAAAATTCAGTAAAAACAAAAAAATACGAAAATTAAGAAAGTAAAATTTTCTAAAAAATATTTTTTGAAAAATAAAAACAAGCAAGCTTAATGTTATTTTTAAAAACCTAAGGTAAATGGCTTGCAAGCAAAAATCCAAGCCAAATCTCTGCAACCTCTAGCCATGTTGTACAAATGCTTCTCCATGAGTGCAATACTTAGGCGGTGTTTGGCATCGGGGTTGGCAGTTTAGCCTCAAATTTAAAATAAATAAATAAAAAAAAAAAAAAATGTAGCCTTTACTGTAGCTGAGGGAGAGTTCAGGCCAGCTGGATGCCATTAACCGGGTAAAAAGACCTTTTTACCCTTCATTGCTCATATCCACAAACCCAAAAGACAACTGATAGCATTTCAACTTAATTAATTTAGAATAATGTTTTAGAGCACTAAATTGGGAGCTCTAGAGCATCACTAATGATGTGGCACAGTGGCTCCCACCAAAGTGATGTGATGTTTTGGCTTGAGTTTTTTTTTTTTTTTTTTTTTTTAAACTCATTAGAGCTATTAGTGGTCCAAAAATTAGTGGGATGAATCACCACTCATTAATTTATTACAAACAACTTTTTGAACTCAACTGCACACATGACAGATGGTGGTAGTGAAGGCAAACCACGTGGAAATCTACCTTTTTTTTAATAAATTTCTGTAAGGACAGTTTGGTCAATTTACATTCCACCATTATTTCAAACACATTTTTCAATACAACTCAAATAAAAATTCTTCCCATCTTTTCAAATATAAAAATTAAAATAACCTACTAAAATAGTCAAAAAATCAAAAAACTTAAAAAATAACCATTTCCCAAACACTCACTTACTCAGACAGATGTAGTTCAAAACTCCACATATTTTGCTACAAATATAAATTTGGGTTATGCACACAGATGTAGCTCATACACAAATTCTATTTGCAATAACAAGTGTCCGTAAAAACCGCATACCTCTGCTGGCACATATATGAAGTGAATAATGAGGTGCAATAAAAATCAATGTTAATTGCTATGACAAATGTGATTGTATTCTAATTTCTACCATATTGCTAAAAAAGTTGTATACATAAAATACTAATTTCAAAATTTGTCAACCTTGGTGGTGTATGAAGCACGGACACCTCTCTGGAGGTCACATACAGGTGCTTGACACGTGTAGCACACAAACACGGACACGTGCCGGACATGCCGGGACACTTGGAACACGTTAAGGACCATTTTTTTCACAAAAAAAAAAAAAATAAATAAATTATTTTTTTAAAACTAAAATAGCATGCCTAAGGTTGATAAATTTGATAAAATTAAATATTTAATATAAAACAAATAGTAAATATTTAAAATATGATATATAATAAATATATAAAATTATATGTTTTACACATGTCTCCAACGTGTCGTGTCCCGTATTTTTCGAAAATATGTGTGTCCGTATCGTGTCATGTGTCCGTATCTGTGCTCATGCTTCTTAGCTGCGGTCTTTCTCTATGCTCAGCTATAAATTTGATTAATGTGAAGCGCACACATAAACTAGCATGCACCTTTCAGCTTTAGGATACACCGTATAAAGTAGTTGTAAGTTCCCAACAGCTTACCTGAGGGCCCATAGACGTAGGTATGAAGCCGTGTTCGAGACAGCTCCAAGTACAAACTCTATGGTATGTATAAGTTGATGTACAAAAACTTCACTGAACTCAAATTCCTCATGGCCATGGGAATCATGATGCGACTCCAATTCAAAAGTGTCGTCAGCGCTGTCAAGGGGTGCGTAAGATTGCCCTCGGTGCCTCTGAGAATTCACATCATTGTTGTAACTTGTAAGAGATGGAGTGCAAATAAAATTCTGGAAAATAATTGAGCTTTCAACCAAAAGCATAAAATTTTGGACATACTTCCTCGTGTTGTTTCTTTAAAAGAAATGGCTTTGGAAACAGCATCCATGGTACAGCAACAAGTGCCAGTAATAGTAAGATAATCTGGCATTATGAAACAGATGAGATGTTTTGGATTAATGACAATGTCTGTCCAGTAACACATGAAAATATTTCATCTGAAAGTATAAGAAGAATTAACAAGACCTGAAGAAATTTCTGGCCAAAAAATAGCTGATTCTCACCCAAATCATCAGTAGGACTCAAGAACATGTATATCATTACATGGTACAGATCAGCTTTAGAACCGATGCACCATTTCACAATAATCAGGAGTGAAAGATAACCAAACAAACTGTTTAAAAATATCATCTGGGGAACAAATTGGTACCTGAAGCAATGCATGATTAATGCTGATTAGAAACTGATTCACTTGATAGTCAACTACAAACATTACGACATTATTTGAGGATATAAAAATTCACATTCTTGCATTTTTCATTCTCTTTTTGCCTCGTATAAAAAGAATCAATCACTTGGGGAACTGAGAATGTAAATGCATTTGAAAACCTTTTTTTTTAAACATAGGCATGTATGCAAGGATCCAATTAAATAGTTTAGCTTACCAGATATTTAGGTCATTTCTGAAGAATTTTGCATTAAAATAGCTTAAAATGATTCCAAGATTCATCTGAGCAACTCCTATAAGGATTGACATCTTCATCTTCAGTGAGTTTAGGAATGGTAATTCACTACGGGTACCATGCCACGTAGGATCCACACCAAACGGATAAGTAGCACGCACCTTAACTAAGCCCACTGTAGAAGCATCCCTGCAAGAGAAGGATGAGTTGAAATTTGCATCCAATTGTGAGATAGTAAATGGATTTAGAGTACTCTTTCCATACCTGCACGACGGATCACGGCATTCATACGCTGAGGGCCCAAATAGTTCAAATGGCATAGAAAAAAATTCATTATATATGAGTCCTGTATATATTGAGAATATTGCCATCATCATTATAACGTATCGTCCACCAAATGTCATCTCCATGATGTCCCCAAGTTTCTGTTGTCAACAAAATCAAGAAAATTGAACTACTACACCATAAACCTGGCAAACGTAATAGACAAAACGAGAAAAATAATCAAGAAGTCAAAATAATTGTTCTTTCCAGGAGTTCTGTTTTAGCAAGGGGATACTTTTCGGCAGTATCATAAGGTATTATGTTTTTCCCCCAAGACTCAAATCAAGCTGTATTTCAGTCAATGGAGGTAAATTGTAAACATGTCCAATGCAAATCCAAAGATGATCACACAATACAAAGGGTATCCACTCAAAAAGATAATAATGAGAGGTAAAACCTTCAGAAATGACATCAAACATGCGAAGTTATCCTAATACAACACATACATGTGTAGTAGGAGAAAGGCCTCCTGGCACATGAATTAAAAAACCAATAGAATATAACCACTAACTGAACTTTAAGATCTCTATACCCAAAATTCTATAGTAATCCCTTTCACACTTCCAAGCGTCAGAATGCAAAGGGTATGCCACTCAATATGTTTCCTAGAGTGGTTTTACAATAAGGTAATGGTAGAACAAAGAAATATTTTTTTTCTTGTAGGTTCATGGTTACATTTTAGACAAACTTTAGACTCCGATATTTACTTCCAGAAGCACAAACAATGATCATATTTAGGGCATGCAAGAAATACAAACATACATTCCACCTATGAAGCATGGGTATGAGTACGAGTATTGGTACTGGTATTGGTACGATACGAGTATATCGACACGGTAAAATCTAAAAAAGTAAGGCATGGATACGGCTCAGTACATTTGTAAAAAAAATATTTATTTTTAATTTGGTGTAATGCAAAAAGTAGTTAAATGGTTTAATTTGTTAAAATCTAACCTACAATTCACATTTAATGCCAAAAGTAAAGGTATAAACTAAAATTAAATGTCATTATATTAGATAACTTACAAGCCATAGTTTAATTCTAAAATTATGCTACGCACATTTTTTTTTTTTTTTTTTTTTTAAAAGAAAAAAAAAGTCCAATGAAATTAATTTTACCTTCATATTAGAAGAAAATACTGTTTCAATTGAGATACGGTACAACTTGGGTATATACTAGGTATGCCTGGATATGAACGAAAAATTTAGATACATGAATCGTGTACCTCAGTACATATGCAGAAGTACCATATGAAGTACCAGTAATTGGTACGGATACGACATGTTTGTTTAAGTACCCATGCTTCATAGCATTCCACACCATAAAAGGTTTAATATTTTTGCTTGAGTAAGTGTTGTGGCAACTATTGCTTTGGTTAGACAAAACATATCCAATGTAAAAGCCTAAAACAAAATCCATGGGTCTCACACCATGCAAGAAATTTTTTTGTCCAATGGAAAGTATCCCATTTAGAATCTTAAGGGTTGTTTTGGTAATTAGCTATTTTAGTTGGCTTTTTGATTTTTACGAAAAGATGTACAAAAAAAAAAAAAAAAAAGGGAAAGAATAGAAGAATTGACTTTTTAGGAGTGACTTTTTGACTTTTTAGCTATTTTAGGTGGTTCCCAAACTTGGCCTCAATATTTGTTCATTGAATGAAAGAAAAGCAGGGGTAAATGCTAAAATTGAAGTTTGGAGAGAAATTTCTCTAGCATTAAGAGGGTTTAGGATAGTAGAACTAAGATTAAATATATGAAACAACTTTAGGAAAATTAGTAATAGAAATGAAAGGATAGTTATTGAAGGCAAAGACGTACCAAAGAGCGAACAATTTCAACACATAAGCTTTGATCATACATATGGAGGGAGAGGTTGATGTTATTGCTACTTATAGAATTAAGGTCAGATGGACTAAATGGAAAAATGTGTTTGGTGTCTTGTGTGATTGACGCATAACCTTAAGATTAAAAGATAAAGTTTACAACACAACAATAAAACCAATCATGTTTTATGGTTACAAAATAATGGAAGATCAAGGAAAATGAATATAGTCGTGATGAGTATGTTGAAGTAGATGTGTAGAAAATAGATAGATAGGGTTAGGAATGAACATACTCATGAGATTGGTAATGACAATGAACAATGACTTTTGTTGCATTCTTTTCTTACTACATAAAACGATGGCAGCTATGTAACATGATTATTGACTCTAGAAGTTGTACCAATGTCATTTAAGGAGATGTTTTTCATGAACTTGGGTTGATTACCAAGCCTCACCCTAATCGATATAAAGTAGCATGGTTGAACCTATGTTACATGGACTCGGGTGTGAGTGTCGGGTGCGGGTGAGTATCTAGAGGTTGGATCCATCAAATCTTAAATTTAAGGGTACGAGGACTCAATGAAAAAGGGTTATATTTTTATATTTTGTTATTTATTATATGAGATAAAATTGTCCTATATGTAACAAATAGTGTCAAAAGGCATTTTACTCATTTTATAACAGTTATACAATAATATATATTCATCTAATGACAGTGTTAAATACAAAAATATAAGAAGTGTCTAATGAAAAGTATTAGACACATCCAACACCCTCATCAAAGTGTCAGGTGTCTGAAGCAGGCATCTGATTTCTTTCAAATAGTCCATGTAACATAGTGTAGGGGTGACCATTGGTTCAATGGTTAAAACTTGACCTAATAACCTTGAGGTTATGGGTTCAAGTCTTGGGGCCACCACTTTGTGCATTATGCCAAAAGTTAGGTGTGTACTCAATCTTTGCTCTCCCAAAAACACATTAATGTGTACGAATTGGGTGTTATTTTTTTATATTTTTTTAGTTCATGTGACAAAGCGTTGAACAACACTAAACTTAAAGTTTATGAGACGTGTTTGGTGACATATTTCATTTGTAGTTTAGTTGATACTATGGAGTGTGATATGTTGCCAGTGAAGGTTTGTCATATCTAGTTGGGATGACCATGGCTTTAAATAGGAAGGTATAAAATTGTGGCTATAATAACTTTCCAAAGCGATGATTGTTAGCTTCACTAACTCGCTAGTCTCAGTTTAAATTATAGTGGAAAGTGGATATCATCATTACTCTTTCAAGCATGGCTACATGAGGATGCAATATGTGTCAGCTAAACATGTAAAACTTACAGCCATTAATCAACAAACTAAGCAGTTATTACCTGACTGGAAAGTTTCTTTTCCCTGAATATGAAATATAGGGTTGCAAGAAACAAGCAAATACCATGGCCCCAATCTCCAAACATGACAGCAAATAGGAAAGGAAATGTAATAATTGTGTAGACACCAGGATTTGCTTCTTGATAATTAGCCACCCTGCAAGTATATTAGATGCATCCGTAAGATAATTACATTTTGCAAATGACAAGAAAACTAGTGAGTTAATTTACAAATGCAAACTATCTTAGTGCAGTGGGGAACTACTTCACAACAATTGGCATTCCCTCAAATATTGCTATACACAAAGCCAGAGATGAAAATGCTATACGGTTTAACAAGCAAAACATGTATAATGGTAAGTTCAGCTAGAATAAAGATTTTTTTGGTCAACTCCAACCAAATTCTCTCTCTCTGTCTCTCTCTCTCATACATGCATGCATGGGCACGTAGTGAGAATATTATGGAATTATAGAAATATGTCAATTAGGTTGATTGTGAATATTCGATTAATATTTGATTGATTATAGATTGATTGTATAGGGTTATTTCCTTTTATAGATTAGGGTTTAGGATTGCTATAAATATTGGTTGTAATATTTGTATTACGTACAATTGAATATACAAAAATCTTTCAGGAATCTTACATGGTATCAGAGCTTGGTACGAAACCCTAACAGCCATCACACTTTGGTCGTTACTTTTGATTTCTGGTTCTCTCAATCAAGCTCTTTGTTCGCGATCGCTCGTTGGGTGGTCACCGACTGATTTCTGATGTTGTCCTTTGTCTCTCTATCAAACTCCTTGGTCGCGATTGTTGGGTGGTTGCCACGTCATCATCCATCGCGACTCATCATCATCCATGACCTCTAGTTGGGTCATCAAGTCACAAGTTGAATCTGTGGTTCTCCGGTCTCTGTGTTTGACTTCTGGTTCGTCTCTCTTAGCGCAGTGAACGTGGAGTTCGTCTCTTAGCTTTGATCTCCTTTAGTTTCTCTTTGGTTTTGTCTCTCAACTTTGATCTCCTTCAGTCTCTCTCTGGTTCTTGATCTGTTCGGTGGTTCTCAGCACTATTCTTAGAATTTGCTTGGGTCTTATACTTAATACCTTATTTTCAAGTTTATTACATTACAACCCTCAGGTTTCTCGTTAGTACCCTTTGCCCCCTGGTTGCCCATTTTGGGTTTATTACACTTCAACCTCTTAAACTTCTGGTTATTACAATGTTTCTAGCTTTTGATGAGTGTGCCTTCTGCCATTAGAGTATGCCTTCTGCCATTAGAGGGGTCATTGGAAGTATTATTGTCCCAAGAAGGGACGTTTGTCTACTTTACCTGTGTCTGCCTCGTCTTCTCAGCAATTTCCGATCAAGTTTTGTGCTCCTCCTCTAAGTACCGTTCGGCCTCTCACTGGTTCTACTGCATTTGCTCCGGTTCCTGATCCTGACTTAGCTTCCTTGACTACTCATATTAGTCAACTTCAGCATACATTGTCTACCTCCCAACTATCCCTGTCTGCCTCCATTGTTTCATCTCTTCATTCAGGTTTGCTTGGATCTTCTTCAGGTATTTCTTTGTCTATCTAACCTTTTGACTCTGGTGTCTCTCATCATATAACTCCCCATCTCTCCTTACTTCAAAATTGTACTCTTCCTCCCTTTCCTATTATTGTCAATGCTGCTAATGGGTCTAGTATGTTTGTTATATCTGTTGGGTCTGTAATACAGTCTGCTATGTTTGCTATCTCTATTCCATCTGTCATTTATGGCCTCGTTTGTTTTCAGAGGTAGAATGGAGGGAATTCATAGTGCGGAGATTAATAGTGAGGGGATTGTTAGTGAGGGAATTGATAATGAGGGGATTAAGTAAAATTGTGTTTGTTTTGATGATAGGTGTTAGTATAAGAATTGTTAAATTATTTTATATAAAATAATAAAATAATAAAATAAATAAAAAATATAAAAAATTAAACATTAATATTTAAAAAAAATTCCCAATATATAAAAAATAAACAGCCATTAATCAACAAACTAAGCAGTTATTACCTGACTGGAAAGTTTCTTTTCCCTGAATATGAAATATAGGGTTGCAAGAAACAAGCAAATACCATGGCCCCAATCTCCAAACATGACAGCAAATAGGAAAGGAAATGTAATAATTGTGTAGACACCAGGATTTGCTTCTTGATAATTAGCCACCCTGCAAGTATATTAGATGCATCCGTAAGATAATTACATTTTGCAAATGACAAGAAAACTAGTGAGTTAATTTACAAATGCAAACTATCTTAGTGCAGTGGGGAACTACTTCACAACAATTGGCATTCCCTCAAATATTGCTATACACAAAGCCAGAGATGAAAATGCTATACGGTTTAACAAGCAAAACATGTATAATGGTAAGTTCAGCTAGAATAAAGATTTTTTTGGTCAACTCCAACCAAATTCTCTCTCTCTGTCTCTCTCTCTCATACATGCATGCATGGGCACGTAGTGAGAATATTATGGAATTATAGAAATATGTCAATTAGGTTGATTGTGAATATTTGATTAATATTTGATTGATTATAGATTGATTGTATAGGGTTATTTCCTCTTATAGATTAGGGTTTAGCATTGCTATAAATATTGGTTGTAATATTTGTATTATGTACAATTGAATATACAAAAAAGCTTTCAGGAATCTTGCATGGTATCAGAGCTTGGTACGAAACCCTAACAGCCATCACACTTTGGTCGTTACTTTTGATTTTTGGTTCTCTCAATCAAGCTCTCTGTTTGCGATCGCTCGTTGGGTGGTCACTGACTGATTTCTGATGTTGTCCTTTGTCTCTCTATCAAACTCCTTGGTCGCGATTGTTGGGTGGTTGCCACGTCATCATCCATCGCGACTCATCATCATCCGTGACATCTAGTTGGGTCATCAAGTCACAAGTTGAATCTGTGGTTCTCTGGTCTCTACGTTTGACTTCTGGTTCATCTCTCTTAGCGCAGTAACGTGGAGTTCGTCTCTTAGCTTCGATCTCCTTCAGTCTCTCTTTGGTTTCGTCTCTCAACTTCGATCTCCTTCAGTCTCTCTCTGGTTCTTGATCTGTTCGGTGGTTCTTAGCACTATTCTCAGAATCTGCATGGGTCTTATACTTAATACCTTATTTTCAAGTTTATTACATTACAACCCTCAGGTTCCTCGTTAGTACCCTTTGCCCCTTGGTTGCCCATTTTTGGTTTATTACACTTCAACCTCTTAAACTTCTGGTTATTACGATGTTTCTAGCTTTTGATGAGTGTGCCTTCTACCATTAGAGTGTGCCTTCTGCCATTAGAGGGGTCATTGGAAGTATCATTGTCCCAAGAAGGGACGTTTGTCGACTTTGCCTGTGTCGGCCTTGTCTTCTCAGCAATTTCCGATCAAGTTATGTGCTTCTCCTCTGAGTACCATTCGGCCTCTCGCCAGTTCTACTGCATTTGCTCCGGCTCCTGATCCTGACTTAGCTTCCTTGACTGCTCATATTAGTCAGCTTCAGCATACATTGTCTACCTCCCAGCCATCCTGTCTGCCTCTATTGTTTCCTCTCTTCATTCAGGTTTGCTTGGATCTTCTTCAGGTATTTCTTCGTCTATTTAACCTTTTGACTCTGGTGTCTCTCATCATATGACTCCCCATCTCTCCTTACTTCAAAATCGTACTCCTCCTCCCTTTCCTATTATTGTCAATGCTGCTAATGGGTCTAGTATGTTTGTTATATCTGTTGGGTCTGTAATACAGTCTGCTATGTCTGCTATCTCTATTCCATCTGTCCTTTATGGCTCCGTTTGTTTTCAGAGGTAGAATGGAGGGGATTCATAGTGAGGGGATTGTTAGTGAGGGGATTGATAATGAAGGGATTAAGTAAAATTGTGTTTGTTTTGATGATAGTTGTTAGTGTAAGAATTGTTAAATTATTTTTATATAAAATAATAAAATAATAAAATAAATAAAAAAATATAAAAAATTAAACATTAATATTTTTTTAAAAAAATCCCAATATATAAAAAATAAAAAAAATTCTAATCCCCTCACTATTTTTCTAATACCATCTCCACCTCCTCCATCTCAATCCCACTTCCAACCTCCATCTATATCACCTCCTCCATCTTAATCCACTCCACAACTCTACAAACAAACACAATACTAAATAACCCCACCTCTATCCTAATCCCCTCCTATCTATTTAACCCCAAAACAAATGGGGCTTATGTTCCTTAGTTATCTGTCAGTTTATTATCTATCAATCAGCTTGATACTTCTGGTTTTGATATTATCTTTTCTTCTTCTATCTGTTCTGTGCAGGATTGGATGTCTAAGCAGCAGATTGGGTCTGGCCATAGAGTTGGGGACCTCTATGTGGTAGAGCGCTTGCATCTGCATTTGACAACCTCTCCAACTGCCTTTTCCTTTTTTCAGTTAGATTCTCTGTCCAATCCTTTTTAGTTGTGGCATTCTGAATTAGGGCATTTGTCTGATGATCGCTTACGATCTTTAGCTCAATCAGCTATCTTGGGTAAAATTTCTCCTAGTGAACTTACTAAATGTCGGGAGTGTAAACTTGCCAAGATGACAGCCTTACCTTTTCGTAAAAGCACTTTTATACCTGATACACCATTTTCTTTAGTTCATACTGATATTTGGAGCCCTTCTTTTGTTCTCACCAAAGGGGTTTCTGCAGTGCATACTATGTGTCATTTATTGATGACTGCACCCGTTATACTTGGGTTTATCTTATGATTCATAAGTCTAACTTCTATCAGATATACCGTACTTTCCAGTTTATAGTCACTACACAGTTTGGGTCTACTATTAAATTGTTGCGATCTGACTTGGGAGGGGAATACTTTAAAACTGAATTCTGTGAATATTTGGCCAAATTAGGTACCATTTACCAAACTTCTTGTACTGATATACCTATCCAAAATGGTCGAGCTGAGCGTAAACACCGTCATCTCCTTGAGACAGCTAGGTCTCTCCTCTCTGCCTCCATTTCGGCTCCGTGTTGGGGTGAGATAGTTCTTACTGCTGCTTTTCTTCTCAACCGTATGCCTACCCTCTTCTTTCTAGTTGGTTTCCTTATGAGGCTCTATTTTCTCAACTTCCTAATTACTCTCTCCTTCATGTGTTTGGGTCTGCTTGTTTTGTCATTTTACCCGTAAAGATAGGACCAAACTTAGTGCCTGGTATGTCTTATGTGTCTTTTTGGGTTATAGTCTTACTCAGAAAGGTTATCGCTGTTATGACCTTGTTTCCTGTTGTCTTTATGTCTCCCGCCATGTTGCCTTTCTCGAACGTCTACCTTCCAGCTTCCTCCTCTCACTACCCCAGTTTCCAAAGAGGATTTGGTTCATATTGATCCGTTTCCTTCTAAGGTCCCGTCTGATGGAGTACATCTCTACAGTTCCTCTTGAGCTTGTTCCATCTTCTCCTCTTGCTTTACCTTTGGCTGTTTTTCCTCTTTCGGCTGCTTCTCCTCCCCCGTTGCTAGTTTATTCTCGTCGCAAGGCTCCTCCTCCACCGGTTGTCTCTGCTCCTACTGTTGATCCCGCTTCTGACGACTCTGATCCTACTGCACACCGATATCTAACTCGAGCGCGTCATCCTCCAAACAGGTTGGGTTGGTCTAATATATGTTTTTTTGCCTCAGATCGTACTTTTTTGTCTGCTATTCACTCTTTTTCAGAACCTTAGTCTTATAAGGAGGCCTGTCAAGATCCTCATTGGATTCAAGCTATGGAGGATGAATTGTCTACTCTACAGAAAACTAGTACTTGGGAGTTGGTTCCTTTGCCTGCTGGTAATAATCCGGTTGGTTACAAATGGGTCTACAAAGTCAAGACTCATTTTGATGGTTTTCTTGAGCGCTATAAAGCTCGTCTGGTTGCTAAAGGTTTCTCACAAGAGTATGGCATTGATTATGAGAAGACTTTTGCTCCTGTTGCCAAGATGACTACTATTCGTACTTTGATCTCTGTCGCTACTATTCGTTCTTGGCCTCTTTATCACATGGATGTTAAGAATGCTTTTTTTAATAGTCATCTTATCGAGGAGGTTTACATGCATCCTCTCCCTGGCCTTCACCATTCCTCTGGACAGGTTTGTCGCCTTCGACGTACTCTATATGGTCTGAAACAGTCTCCTCGTACTTGGTATGATCGCTTTCAGACTGCTGTTACTGAGCTTGGATTTCATCCTTGTGCCTAGGACTCAGCTTTATTTATTCTCCACACTTCTGATGTATTTGTTGCGTTATTACTGTATGTGGATGATATGATCGTCACTGGTTTTGACTCTTTTGCTATATCTGAGGTCAAGTAACATCTTTTCCTATAAGATTCCTGAAAGCTTTTCTGTATATTCAATTGTACGTAATACAAAGATTACAACTAATATTTATAACAATCCTAAACCCTAATCTATAAGAGGAAATAACCCTATACAATCAATCGATTATTGATCGAATATTCACAATCAACCTAATTGACATATTTCTATAATTCCATAATATTCTCACATCCCTACTAAAACTCAAGGTGTTTTAGCAGAAAACACTGAGATGTTGCTAAGAAGAAACTGAAATCGAGCAGTGGTATGAGTCTTCGTAAAGAAATCAGCAAGTTGCAATGCTAAAAAGACGAAAGGAAGCGAGAGGGAACTAGACTGCAAATGCTGATAGACAAAATGACAATCAATCTCAATGTGCTTCGTCCGCTCATGAAAAATAGTGTTATGTGCAATTTGAATAGCACTGCGGTTGTCACAGTAAAGGGAGGTTGGAGAAGACTAATGGACACCTAAATTAGTCAAGAGACAGCGAAGCCAAACAATCTTAGCAGTGGCATGAGCCATAGCACGGTACTCAGTTTCGGCAGTGGAACACGCAACAACAGTCTGTTTCTTGTTCTTCCAAGAAATCAAAGAATCACCAAGAAATATGCAGAACCCAAAAGTGGACTTGCGATTAGTGACATCACCAATCCAATCAGAATCAGCATAAGCTGCCAAGTCCAAAGAGGAAGTAAAAGACAACAGTAAACCCTGAAAGATAGTACCCCGGAGATCGTGAATAATCCGAACCAATGCCGCCCAATGTGGGGTGCAAGGAGTAGAGACAAAACACACAAACAAGCACATATACAAGTGTGCATGCACATGTGCACATAAATTCTGTCTCTCAAATGCACTTTTCCTCCATGCTGAACAAAACTATATACTAAAGAATTAAAACTTGAGTTTAAAAAAAGTTTCTGCATGAGAAGTGTAAGCCCTATATTGTATGATATCCAATAAATTTTCCAAGGGCATATTAGATTTCCAATTATTTGGTACTCTGAAATCCAAATTTATCACTCAATCAGAAGTAAGATTGAGAGTGAAAAATCAACCATAGTCTTTCCATAGCGATGATTGTTAGCTTCACTAACTCACTAGTCTCGGTTTAAATTATAGTGGAAAGTGGATATCATCATTACTCACCCATAAGCATCTACAATTTCTTGAATAGCATGAGTGAATTTGTTTGTACGGAAATATGTAGGTGGTGATTCCTTGGTATGCAAAACCTGGAATATGGCCCCAACTTGTGAGTTGCTGTCCAAGTTTGCCCGCAGCATTGCATCTTGAATCTGCAAATTCAAGTCCAAGTTGGTTAAAAACTCTAACATTTTTTTTTTTTAGGCGCTTACAAATCCGTCAAAAATAACGTTTGACATCATGATGATGTCATTTAGTAGCGTTTTAAAAACGCCACCTTTTACTCTTTTTTTTGGGGGGGGGGTTGGGGGTTTGGGTTGGGGGGTTTGTGAAGAAAAGAAAAGAAAAAGAAGCATTTTTAGCTAATCCATGAAAGATATATCCAATGCATGTACTGTGAAGCATCAAACTAAACGCCACTGCAGTTTCAGCAATATACCTGATTTGTTGCAAAAACAGGACACCAGCCTTCTGCCACAAGGCACTGCTTGGTCACATCAATGCTGAGCATATTTAAAGTGTGGTAAATGGATTTCTCCTTCTTCACCTTTATAAGTAGGAGAAAAAAAAAATTCAATGATTGATCCACAAACTTAGCAAAGAGTCCATCCCTCCCCAAAAGACAAACAAACAAATGTGAACATAAGGATTAACAGCAGTACGTACGGATTAATACTAAGTAAAGGCATTGGTACCAACCAGAAGATTCCAGCATTCGAATTGCTGGCTAATAATGTGTAACAGATTGCTCCGGTGCAGAAGTCCAACATCTATGGTAGTCTTCAGCTCTGCAAGTTTTCCAGATACCTAGATATCATAATGGCCATAAATCAGATTGCACTGTGACTGCAATCAATTATTTGCCTAAAATCAAACGGAATGACATATTACTGAACCCAGTTGGCCTATGTCACCATAACTAAGGTGCATTCCATATGTCAAAACAACCACAGTTATTAAAATTGCAATAAAATTTATTCACTGTAGGAAAATTATCATATATATAACCATGTGACTGACTTCGCCAAGACTTTCTTCATCTTTTAACATTTCTGTTGAGATGATTCTAATTAAATGATTTTATCCCCGACTACCAATTAACAAGCTTACTTTACCAAATAAAATTTGGAAGACATCACGTATTTGGTTATGATTGTAGGACTTGGTTTGTGTCATATTACCCATGGAAGATTATTGTTCTCTATGTGCTCAACTCTTTACCCTTAGATTAGAAACATGAAATAATTTGCAGTGCCTCATGCAATACACAAGAAGAGAAAAGTTAAAGTGGAAATATTTGTAAATTGCCTGGTTTCAAGCTTACTAGTGTTACTGTCAAGCAGGATAGTTTGGTAATTTTAAGATTTATTGACATGGGCTGTAGGGGTCGCCCATGAGTCATCTAGTAGGTCAACATCTCATGGGTCAAGTTCTTTAGTTGGTTTTTGTTTATGTTTCTTATCTGGTTTTAGATGGGTTTTGGAAATCAAAATTTTGGTAGTTTCTTATTTTGGAATCCTAGTTAATAAATGAAGTCTTTAAAGTCTATATAAAGTCATTAATGCTTCTAATTTAATACACTTATAGAGAATTTTCCAAGCTTTTGAAGCTTGTTCATGGATTGTGTGATGCAATCAAACCCTAGGTGTGATGCCTAAAATCTCTAAGCGTGATTTCTAGAATTGTCTTTTTCTTCTTTCTTTCTTCTTTATTTCCTGTATAAATTCAGCAGCATAGTTACTGTTCCTGAATCACTGTTCACACCCTCGTAACAGTCCCATAACAGCCCCAAAATTCATATCTTTGACTGGTAAAACCATATCCTTTTGGTGCTCCTTTTGAAACCCTAAATTTCGCTACTTGTCCTGCTTCAGTGTTATTAAGAATAGCTGAAGCCTAATTGATGCAAGTCATAGTTTATATATTCAGACCATCTAAATTTGACCCATGAAGACACTCCACATAAAAAATAGCATAATCATGGAAGAAGAACTGGCCAAAACTCTACTTTCAGACTACAAAACAACTGAGATAATTGCATAGGCTTTCAAGAGCATGTCCAAGACTCAAATCCTCTGCCACAATAGACAGACATAGTACAATGCCACAATGAAAGACGAACCAAACCAAACCAAACGATGAAAGATGAACTTCAAAAAAAATTCCTTTTCTTTTTTGAAAGTAAAAACATATTAAGAACCAAGTAGAAACGCAAATTGGCAAATCCACGTAGATGGAAAAAATATACCACCAAAATATAAAAAAGGAAAAAGAAAAGAAAAAGGGAAAATAAATGCTGACGGAAATTCAAGAAACAAAGAAATGACAAACCAAATAAAGAACCCAGAGAAATACTAGTTACCTGTAAAGATAAAGATTTTTAATTACAGATTCTTCATTTTAAAATCCATACATGAACTTGTCCAAATACATACCTCCGTAATCATTTGATATTGTTTGCCTATGTCATCTGAAAAAGGATAGCGGTTCGCTCCAAAAGCATCACATATTTTCAAAATTTTGCTCTTAGCTCTTTCTCCAGCATAGAAGACAACGAATACATTTTTCTCAACCTGTAAGTTAGTGGTTGTCAGTTCCTCGTTGCATAAGGGAATAACTCTAAAATAATGCCCATGGATTAGGAGACAACATTCTGCAGGAAGGTAAGTATAAATTGATCCATAGAAGTGGATTACGGACAAAAGAAAAATGCAGCACATGGTGGGCAACAGAATTTCGGTTACAACTTCACAGAGAAAGAGAGAAATAGAGCAAAAACGTAAGGTTTCCACCACACAAAATACTTCACATTTCATAGTGACAATCACTCGAAGAAAAAACATCATGTAAAGAAGGAAGGATGCAGTCGCATCCTTTTATGGAGTTTCTTTTTTGAAAAAAAAAAAAAACAGTATTAACCTTTGCTCTTGACACAGGATCAACAACAGGATCTTCAACCACAGCTTGTTTCAAAAACACATTTCCCCTAGTTGCACGAAATAAAATCCTTTCAAAAGCCATTGATTTCTCTCGTGGAACAAGACCACTGACAAATCCCAGTTTTACTTGTTTAGATGGATCTGTTGACATTTCCTACACAGCACAAAATCCAAAAGATAACCTCAACAAATAATTGAAAGTAAATACATATAAACAATAAAAAATTGAAACAGCTAAACTACAAATAGTACTTGCTCCATGAGTAGAGGACTGTCAATAGATCCTTCACCAAGTTGACGTGCTTCATGTTCTCTCTGCTGTGCCATAGCATTGCTTTGAGCTGAATGGAAAAATTCACCAGCCTGAAATGAGGAAATTGAACTCACTTCGTATCCCAGGTTAAAAGATCAAGGAGGATTGAAGAATTGAACATATTTCAACACTGATTGACATAATAAACGCAGAAAGAATAGCTCAATAAATATGTCTATATTAGCCATCCAACCGAATGATTAAAGTAGCAAAAATAGGCATACCTTCTGCAGAACAAGCTTATATTCTAAAAGTTCATTATAAGCACATTGTAACTTCTCACTGTTTGCATTCATTTCCATCAACTCAGCTTCAAGTTCTCCAAGTTTTACCTAGCCACACCCACCAGAAAATTGTTGAGCTGTAAAATATATAAACAAAAAAAGAAAAGAAAAAAGAAGAAGCTATAAAACCAAGTTACCAAAGCTTAACATACCTCCACATCATCCAAATTAATGTTAGTACCACTGGTAGATCTTAATGAGGGCAATAAACCTCCCTTCATAATTTGCTCCTTGAAAAAACGTAGCTTCCGTGCCATTTCACTACATCTTTTGATCTGTTTAAAGAAATTTACACACATCAAAATTATATGGGTTGTAAATGGGTTTTTATTTAATGAACAATGTCCAAGCATAATTTCAAGGATTATAGAAAATAATGGAAACCACATGTAGCTTGTCAAACTAAAAAGACACAAGTACACATGGCCAAAATAAAAGTTTGTATTATAACAGTAAAGGGAGGTGTTGATATAGAGCATTGACAAAGGAAGAACAAATAATGATTTTACATTGTTATTCTACAAAAGGCTCAAAATATAATTGAGACGCACATAATGAATCAAAAGTATCATGCCACCTGGAAACCAAATGAAATTAAAACTAGCCCAGACAAAACCAACGGAGTGTGCATGGTCTTACAACGAAACAAATACATGAGAGCATGCATGTGCATGAAAGCATCATGGCAAAAGTAAAGTGGTAGACAACTGCCTCCTTGACCATAAGCACTTTTTGGAATGTCAAGTAAGCGCTTGCGTGACCTAATATACTAGAGTAATATACTCAAGATTTTTCATTTTGCACAAGTGTATAATAAAAAACAAAAAGAAATATTGTTGATGTTTCAACCTTGTACAAGGAAAAAAGCATTTAATACGCTGTAGATGGAAAGGTTTTGCCATTAACATAAAGACATACTTTGGCACTTCAAAGAGAATTCCCAAAAGCTAGTTTTCTTCTCCATTACAAGCTTTTAGTAGAGTACATGTCATCCTGCAAGGACACTTCTATGAAAGCTTGAATTTACATCACAAGGACACTTCTATAAAGAAGCCATGACCACACCAAATGACATTCAGAACATTTGCTGGACATGCCCGAGCAAGATATCTTATTAAATTGTTTTTGTATGTATTAAAAATTATATACATATTATTTATCAAAAATAAAAAATAAAAAATTATATACATGATATTACAACTCCTTTTAAATGAAATCATATATTAATGACCAAAATCATAAAATAGTAGCGTTACACGATGCCTTAGAGAAAATTGGGCCCATTAACTTTAAGGCTATGCCATCCTAAGGTTATAATTGCTTCCTCACTATATTTGTCGTTTTATGGTTCTGTCGCCCCAGAATATATGTGCCGTGTTGAATCCACATTCTATAGGTTCTGAGCCATTCACTGTGGTTCTGAACATACTCCATTAATAAGCTCTGAAGATGTTCATTTTGCTTCCCACTATCTTAAGATTACATAACACATCAAGATACATAAACATACTCATACTGTTGCCAGACCATTTCTTTAGTGAATAGCAACTAACCAATCAACAAACAGAGACTTTATCTCTTAGTGATAAACAAGCTGATAGATCTACAAAGTCAACATGGATACTGTACAAAAATCAAACCTATGGACCTGGAAGAGCCGAAACCAGTTCTAGGGGCCACCACTTAACAGGTTTTAAAACTTCGAGTGTTTGGACAAAGCATTTCAAAAGTGCAGGCACACCTTTGTCTGAGGAAGGGGAAAAAATGGAAAAAAAACACACACACACACACAACAACAACAACAGATAACTTAATGGAATTGGGCATGATCTGGTCCTCTTTTCAGATCACCAAACAATCCCTACGTTAATGTGTAAAGCCACAAAAGCAGAGATTTACATAATGATGTACCTCAGTCCAACAATAATAAGGATGGAACCAAAATGTACCTGAGTAGCATATGTCCGCTGGAATGGGCTCTTTTCAGCATTAAGCTGGGGAACATAAGACACAGCAAAGATATTAACATCAAGGTTTGAAAGTAGAAAATGTTGACGTTCAAGAACAATTCAAAGATTCAGACATTAGATTATCATCAACTAAGGTATACATCCATAATTTGTCATTCAAAACCATCTAAAACATGCTCATCTTATAGCTATAGTAAGCAAATGATGAGAACTTCTACAAAGTGAAACCATTTGTAATACAGTTCTTCACCAATTATTATAAATTAAGAAGCAACAACTGCAAGTACAAAGAAAAGATGAAGGCTAAAAAACAACTTGAGAATTTGGTTCACACAGCCTGTACATGCCATAGCATTCATGAAAATTCGCATAAAATCTAGCACAATACAAGTCAGCATGCTGGTGCGAGATGCAACGATTGCAACTCATGGACTGAATCTTTTGCACTGCACACATCTCCCCATATATCCAAACTTTTTTCACATTTTTCAGACAAACATTCATGAACAAAATCATTGAATAGTCATCGAAGCTGCAGCATTTGTCAACCAAATCACTACGGCCATCATCATGGCCCTATTAATATTTTTAAGAGCATCTCCAATTCTTCATCAAATTCAAATTTTATGAAAAACAAAAGGGGCTAAAAGTGTGATCCAACCATTTCATCAGATCTGTATCAAATCAAGTAAGAGACCTTTTTTTTTACTAAATCAAGGATGAACCAAATCCTTCACCAAATTTCCAACAGTCTTATTTTTACTCAAATTTGATGAAATTTTAAAAGGAGTAAGAATTAAAGATGGTTCATTCATAAAAACATAAAATAAAATAAACAAAATTGGTTAAAACAATTTTCAAGGACAAGTTTGGAATCTTTCAAAAAAGGTTTGATGAAGAAGGAAAAAAAAAAAAAAAAAAAAACAGAGAGTAAGGAATTTTTACTCGGATTAGATGAATAAGAAGAGTAAGGATTGGAGAAAAAAATGTCATTTTCGTTACCAAAATTATATGTATATAATCCAGAAAAAAAATTGAAAACAAACAAAAGAAAAAGAAGTAAAAATCAAAAAACAAAATGTGCCAATAAAAAATTAGGATAGAACAAGAATTCAGTGGAGAATCAATTTATGTACCAACCAAAAACCTCCAATCTATCATAAAAAAATTAAAAAAATAAAATAAAATTGAAAGAGTCTAGAAATAAAGATAAATTCAAGCAACAGGCTAACAAAGATCAGACGCACATATATATAGATAGAACTTACGTCTTTGAATTGGAAGAGGCCAAGGTCTCCGAGATAGGAAATGGTTCGGTGAGACGATTCAATAGGGATGATAAGCTGAGCCAACTGCATTGGCTCCGACCGGAACAGATCCATTGTCGGAAAACATCCTCCATTCTCTCCCATCTTCTTCAACGATAATGATTATCACAACAATTACGATTACAATTACAATGAATGTGAACGTGTTTTTGCATAGATTGATTGATTCATATATACATATCGCGCAATGCTTTGATTTGATTTGATCACTGCAATGTGATGAAGCCGGAGAGAATTAATCGGAGGAAGACGACGGTGCGAGCGAATCTGAGGTGGTGAGAGGACAATGAGAGAGGTTTGTTTTAGTTGGGGGCCCTCTCAGGATTTGATTTTGGGGATGTACGGGTGAGTGATCTTTCGCTGCGTTTTCGTAATAGTTCGTCGTGTTGTCCTCTTTACGCAAGCCTACTGCGATCGCCTACCAAACTCTCCCCGTTGCTTGTTAAAGTTGCGTTTGCTAAAATTCTTGTTTGGGATTTATTTTTAAAAACGTTTGGTTATTTTAATATCAGATAGAAATCATTAAAAAAATCTCATCATTATTATCAGAAAAAAAAAAATCTCATTATTAATAGTTTTAATGGGTTGAAAAATGTAAAAAATAAAAGAAAAAAAAGAAAAACATAAGAATTAACCATCACATCAAAAGAAGAGCCAACTCATTAGTGCTCCCTAGTGCTTCCTTTTTAGTGCTCTCAAGCATTAATCTTTTAATATTTTAGAAGATAGAAATATAATTATCATGTGTCAATAATAATTTTGAAAAATTCTATGGGCTAAAAAAAATATGTTGGCTATTTTGACACTTCAAAATATAGATATGTAATTGTCGCGTGTAAGCAAAGATCTGAAAAGTTTTTACAGGATTTATAAGTCTATTTACTAATTAGGTGATTGTGATTAGGATTTTTCAACTTCAATAAAGAGAACTTTACTGATTGTGTTTTAGTAAGAACCAATGCAATATAACTTAAATTCGAAATAAAATATGAGGGAGAGATTGGACAGAAAGTGTAATTGATTAATTGAATAATACAATTACAAAATGTTACCTTTAGTAATGGCAATTTCGAATGTTGGATTATGGATATATAAGAGAATTTTAATCTATTTCTATAAAAAGTTAAGTGCAGTGTTGAAATTTAAAGATAAATAAAATGAAAAAGACGTAAGGTCTGGATTTGTTTGAAGGCCTTCTTTTATCTTTGCTTTCCTCTATTTATACTTTTTTCTTGGCCTTTGAAGCAGTTGAGCTGCTTTTCCTCACCATGACCTCCTTCCTTGTAGCTATTTCTTAGGGTCACTTCTTCTCTTTGGGTGTGTATAACCGCTGATAACTGCTATTTTGGTAACTTTCTTCCCTTGTGCTTTTCACGTGTTGAATAATTGTATTTTAGTTGCTAGAACTCACATCTGTTGCTCGCATGAGTTGCTTTAAAAGTGAGATTCTTTAATGGCTTGCACGCTTGAATATTTACCCTTGCTTGACATGTATCACTTACTAACTGGATGATTTAATTATGACGCCAACAGTCTCGCATGGCTGTGAGACTTACATGGTGTTGATCTTATACCTCATTTGGTAGAAATTTAGAGTAATTACCAACTAGTTTCATTATGTAATCTTAAATACCAGTAAATCCTATTGACTTATTTGCAAATCATCTACCATCTATTAAATGGGATTTGAGTTAAGAAAATTCTATCCACACCGCAACTGACCACCACTTGTGGTTTCGAAAAAATTGATAATAGATGTGGATTGAGTTAGCGGATTGAGCCTTATTGTTTTGGACTTATTTTCCTAATTATTTTCTTTACTTCGTCTTTTCGAAGAGAGAGATATCAATTGGAGGAGAGAAAGCTTCTGTTTTTTTAAAAAGTGAAAAGCATTTTACGTTTAATTACATAAATAATATGTACATATATTTTGTGCAGTCTTATCAGGTTGAAACTTGTATGTCTAGGATCTGACCGGAACTTAACTTTTTTGAATTTGTTAGACCCACCCATTTTACTGAAATCGCACATTTGAGATCGGCCTAGGTGAGTTGTTGAATGTTTATCTAGCCCTGAAACAAATATTTGCTCTATCTTCGAATTCACGGAAAACCCTTCATACATGAAAAGTTTAAGCAAGAACTCATGCAGATTTAGCCCAACCAAGAATATGTATATATTTATTTTAAATTTGTTTCCAAATACTGCCTACTTAAGCTAATTTTGCACACAAAGAAAATGCTACATGTTATAATTTTTTTGGCGTTTGTTTTTTGGTCACAGCTTAATTTTTTTTTATCGGGAAGAAAAGTTTCATTACAAAATCGATTAAAAAAAGAAATTTGATCAATCTAGTACAACGGTATCACCAAATTTCAAAGAGAGATAAAAATCTTCATAGAAGGAAGGATCCAAACCTCTATATAGAAGGAGAAAAGGCTCTTACAAGGGAGGGAAATAAATCCCCACACAAAAAGATTACGGCATTAACAAATTAAAAATTAAAAACATAAAATAGAAGTGGAAAAAGAAAAAAAAAAAGAAGATCTAAGTCAATACCAAACTCATCTAAAACTCTATAGTGGTCGCTTAGCGTAAAACAAACGCGTTATTCAGTATGACTTTCGTACTGTGAAAAGATGTGTAACTAGATCATAAAAGTTTTGGGCTCAAGCGTGGAAAAAGGTAAGGCGGTGATGGCCAAATTGGTGAGGCAAACATCATATCTGAAGGAGGATTGGAAATAGGAAGAGGAGAGGAAGATCGGAGAAGCGGGGAAACCACCACTATTTGTCTCCCTCTCCATTGGAGGAAAATCTAAAGAGAAAAGAAAGGGAATTTGAGCTTCTCTTGGTCACATCTTAATTACATAAGTGATTATATTAGATTTTCATTTAAAACATATTTGTTACTCTCATGGATGGGGTAATATAAGATGGTATAAAAAATATTAGGATAAATTATAAATATACTTTTTAAGGTTTGTTTAAATATGATTTATCTTATATAGTTTTGAAAATTAGATCTCATCCCTTAAAATTTCTAATTTCATATCAAATGACTCATTTTATTAATAAATAATCAAATCAATTAGTAGTTCTTAATGATGTTAAAAATTTATTTTACTTAATAATTTAGGTAATTTTATCATTGTATAGGAGAACAATTAAGAATTTTTTATTTTTTCAGTTAATTCTGTTAAATAAATGATTCTGACAAGGGGTATTTGTAATTTTTCAAACCATAAAGGGATTATATTTTAAGAAAACTTTAAGAGGTGTGTTTCTAATTTACCCAAAATATAGTAATGTGTGGTATAAATATCGCATCATACTACAACAAAAGTTTTGTAGCTATTTCGAGCAATGTCATCATGAGATGGGGGTGTTTGGTGGAGCTTTTTTAAGCCAACTTATGGCTTCTGGCTTTTAAAAAGTTATTTTGGACTGTTTGGTTAAACTTATTTTAAACAGCTTCTGATTCTAACAACTTATTTTAAGTCAAAAAAGCTGATTCTGAGAAGCTGCTCACCCCTTACTTCTGATTATCAGCTTCTGCTGTGGACATGTTAATTCACGATTATACTCTTAGATTTTTTTATTTTTTACTTTTTTAAAAATAGAAAAAGACCCAAATGGACTATTAAATATTATTATTATTTTTTATGAAAAATGTAGACAAATAGTGAATAATAAAAAATAAAAATTAATTGAAAAAACTATTTCACAGCTTATTTAACAAGCACTACTCAGCAACTTAAATCTATAATCCAACAGCTATACCAAACAGATTAACAGCTTCTGATTAAAGTCATAAACTATAATCTGTTAAGCTATAATCTATAATCTGTTTTAACAGCTACACCAAACAGCACCGATATACGGTGGTTGATCTATATTCAGCAATGGGTCGTTATTGGGTTGCAGATGGAGATGAATTTCAATACCCATTAAATCCAAATTTGCGTTACTCACATGCCACCGTTAATACCATGAGAGCTGACTGGGAATTTCGCATAACTCGAGCAAACATTCTCGTTGAGCTATGTCGTGAAGTTAATATTAAATTTCCTCGCCGGTTAGCCATGCGTATGCCAACTGACACTCCACAGTTGTTGCAAAGGGTATTGCATCGTATCTGCGACGAAGTTAATCGCATGACCCAATGTTTGCAAAGGTCCGGACTAATGACGACCGCAAATAAGCGTGCAGAAGATGGGTTAATGGATGATGTACACCAGTACTTCGCCTGGAGCATGGATGTTATGTATGAATCTGATATTGAGATATCAGATGATGATGATAATGAATGAAATTGTTTGGATGAATGGCCAAACCATTTATGTTGTAATGGATTTGTAATACTTATCCACAACTTATCAATGAAGGGAGATAGGAGTATTGTTTTTGAATAGTTCTTGTAATTCTACAAATAACAAATACCTTTGCTTTCTCTCCATTATTGTTATTTTGAAGAACGCTACTTGAACTAGACTTTCATGATTTCATGCATTATTGATGTGGAATATAATGATGATACTTAATGAACTTGGTTACATATATGACCAAACGTTTTCATTCAGTATAATGGCTTTGCAATGCTTATACATGAGTTATCAATAGGAAGAGAAATTTGTAACGAATCTTGACATGTGTACTTATAAATGTAATGATTTCATAAACTTCAGGTTCATATAACAAATAGTTGAAATACACATTTAAGCTAGATGAACAATAAATATATAATTCTACATTTTGTTTGGTTATAATAGAAAATACATGAAAAAAGAAAGTGAATGCAATCATACAGAAAAGTGAAAGAAAAGGGAAAAAAAAATTATGTGTTTGTTTAGATAGAGTCCTATAAAATAATAGAACTAGTTTGTTAGATAGGCTAACAATTTTTTACAAAATATATATGAAATTTTATTTTTTCTCACAAATTTATTTTGTTTCCTTTTTACTCATATTTGTCCCCACAACTATCCATTATGCAATGTTTATATTTTTTTCCCAAATAATTTTTGTATAAAATTTTTCATCTGTTCATTTCTTTTTCTTTTTTTTTTTCAATTCACTTCCTACTATTTTTATTTTCTATTATTGGTTTCTTTCCAAACAAATGAAACCTAAATATAACTTAAAATCCTATCAATTCTTATTCTTTTCTTTCTGTTTTCCTTTTCATTTTTATTTCGCTCATCAAATCTAAGCAAACACTGCCTTGTTGTTTGTTTAGCACATGAGCACTTCCAATGTCATCTGTTCAATAAGAAAAGCTAATACAATTAAATGGCCTAAATGTGAGAACATAAGAACTTTAGTAATTAAATAGTGGACATGAGGCTAGACGAAAAAGAACTTTATGAAAGAAAGTATACACAGAACCTTAACAATTTAAGCAGAAATATTACTTGATGAATATATTGCCATGGTCTCACTGGGCAAACCTTTTCAAATGAAGATTAATCTCTCTCTCTCTCTCTGAGTCTTGCTTTTCTCTATATATTTTGTGTATGTATATATATATATATATATATTAGGGCTTTTGAAATTGAAAAAATGTAGAGACTACGGAGAATGAGAGAAAGATAGAGATGTGAAATAGATTTTGGAAATCATCAAAATAAGTAAGAATAAAAAATTGTGAGAAAGTTAAGCGGTCCCGAACCGAGGCGCATGGCCGACGGCTCCGAAAATCAGAAACTGGTCTCCAAACAGGAACAGTGGTCTACGACCACGAAAAGTAGCCTACGGCCATTGAGAGATGGTCTACGAGACCTTTCCCTCCCTTCAGGAAGAGAAAACAAAATATGGTTCGCAAACTGAGGCAAAGCACAAAAGAGTCCCGAGGTCCGGAGGCAAGGCTCTCAGCCGAGACTCTGTAACCTCAGAACGAGCACAACATGTGTCATCACCGAGCGCTCAATCGATGACGTCTGAGTCTTAAGGTCGGTCAAAAATGGGGTGTCTACAGTGGCCCTCTACTGACTACCTGTGGAGTCTGTGAGTGTGACCCCCCTCTCCTGCATGTGCTGCCCTTGATCCTGTCTCTGGCCGAAGATCGGATACTGCCGTGAGCTATAAAACTCCCTCATCTAGTGCAACTGTATCACGATTTGCAGTTGGACCTTGACCTCGACCTATGCCTCTGCTCGCACACCGACCTCGCCCGCGACATCCGCCATGACCATAACCTCGGCCTATCCCTCGCGCTCTGGGGGGGCTCAATATGGGCCTGATCGTTAACGTGGAAGATGTCAATGAGAACTGCATCATGTGTACTCGTGGTCGCGGTCGAACTAGTCCCCACAAAAGTAGGTGTATGTAGTGTGGGACTATGTGATGTACATGTATCAACCCTAACACTACAAACACCTGAACTGTCTGGTGGTGGTAACTGGGTGGGTGGGGTAACAACGTCATGCATGTATCGGGGCGGTGTCCAATCAGGGTCAGCTACATAAGGTATGCTAGTATGCTGGGTAGGAAGTACGTGGAGGGAATCTGGAGATATGTATGGGGTAGTATGTGGTGGGGTGACTGATGTCCAAGGAGCTGATGTGGCCGGCGCTGACGGGGATGACATTGATGTGTCTGGAGCAGCTGCTGCACTGTGTACACCGTAGTGGCCAAAATGCAAATGATCTCCCTGATGGGCTAGCTGGATCGCCTGGTACAATAACTCTTGGATCTTTGCAACGGCCTACAAGGCATGCTGTCCATCACGTCTGAAAAGGGCGTCCTCAGCCAAGTGATATGACCTCCCAGCGCCAGCCACTTGAACAAAAATTCGGACGTATTAGGTTACAGTTGACTCAAAGTAAATCAATTATGATCTTAATAATTATTTGACACATACTATGATACTCACCAATGCCTCAAGATAAGGCCCAACTCCCTGATATCCAGACTCAGACAGGTGGCTCGGATTACTGACTAGTTGGTGTGTATGTCGCTGATACCACAACATATAAGGGTCAGAAGAGGGGAGCACTTCATCGCTGCAGTCATCTTGTACAATATTGTCCCAACGGGCATCCCACAATTGTATATATGGCATATAAAATAGACTCTAGTCAGTGCCAGCTCGGCCACGCCTATCAGTGACGTACAACCGCCACTCGGTGTCGAACCGATCTGGCACGGACTGGACCCGACCAAACTGTCGGAGGACACGATGGGGGAGATGCCACTCAATCACGTCAAAACAAATAAGTGGCATTCTCGCCATCCATATCTCCTGACCTAGTCGGTAGTAGTCGGAGAGCGTACCGAGGACCCCAGCGTAAGGCTGCCAGATAAACTACAATGATGACAAGTATATTAAAATTCGCTCGTGAACTCAAAACATATACAATGAAGAAGACAACTAAAATTGAGAGAAAAATTTCATACCTCGCCCTCGATCATCCGGTCGAGTTGGTCTCTATAAACTACGACTACATAGGTCGAGGCGACCTCGTGGCCCATGTCAACCCTCCACCGGCTACCTCGCGGTCCCGGGAGGGGGAACTGCATGTCTCCCTCATCCATGGGAAGCTCACCAGAACTAACCACTTGCTGCCTAGACGGGGCAATGCGAATCAATCTCTCCCACGCCCAAATCTGCAATAGTTTGAACACAATTACAATACTGATATATGGCATACAATATGAGTTGACATGTAATAAAATTCTTACTAACCTGTAGCAACACAAGTGGTCCTTCAATCTCCCTCGCACCCACCTGAGCTGCTCAACATAGCATCCTATACAAGCATGCCACAGCCGCGCTACTCCAGCTGTACTGCCTAATCTCGTCAATGTCTCTCAGCAGTGGCAAGTACATTAGCTTGAGCAAGTTCTGTGACTTATTAGGGAGAAGTATCCCCCCAATAAGCCACAAAATATATGCTCGGGCATGCTGTTGTACCAACTCATCTGGAGCATGATCTGGAAGATGAGCAAACTGCTCAGCCAGCCACCTCAACCTCAGTCTACCTGCCTGTAAGTCTGCAGGTGTAGGTGCTACTCCGAATAGCTCAGCACATAGGGCTATCCACTGCTCCCTCGTCAATGATGGGTCAACTCCAGTAACTGCTCTCCCATCAATCCGTAGACCATATAAGACAAATACGTCTTGCAATGTGACGGTGGCCTCCCCGATCGGGAAATGGAATGTATGAGTCTCTGTGCGCCACCTCTCGATGAGAGCAGTGATGAGTGGTTGGTCCAGTCGAATATGCCCGATACAGTCCACACCATAGAATCCCGCGCGTAGTATATACTGCAAGACTCTATGGTCCAACGGATACTCCCACAATCCAGAATCTGCCCCGCGACAGGTCAACACGGTGCGTGCCTCGTCCTGCATAATAAAATGACTAGCTTAAATAATAGCATTATCACGTAATATAAAACAAAATGTAGGGTATTTTAATTGTAAGCATAAAGTCCAACAAACGTTATTGCATATCGGACGCTCCCATATATTGTCAGCCTGATGTGCCTGACTGAATAGTGGAACCTCCTCAGGTACATGTGCCATGAAGCCTGTACAAGTGAAATACTAGATCATAACAATAAAAATCTCATTTAATCATAACAGAAAAACTGTAATTATTCCATAAATTACGATTTGTAAAAAAAAAGTATACTCAGCTATTTCAAAATTTAAATTTGTGTGATACTATGGCCTTGTTTGGTAGAGCTGTGAGAAAGTGCTTATAGCTTATGCCTTAACAGCTTATAGCTTATAACTCTGAACATAAGCTGATTTTTGACTTATAAATTAAGCTTCTCCTGTCCCACTCAAAGAATAAGCTGCTTTCTGACTTACAAAAAGCTATAAGCTACATTGCTAAGCTAAACCAAACACATCAAAATAGCTTAAATTAAGCTGAAAGTTGAAATAAGCTGAAAAAAAGCTGTACCAAGCAGGGCTTATAAATGGAAGCAATTGACTAAAATGTAATTAATTTTTATTTCAAAAACCTCTATTGGTTAATTGTAATTTAACTATAACAATTAAACTCTAATTAATTCCATACATGACGACTTCAAAAAAAAAATGTGCTCAGTTATTTTAAAATTATAAATTTATGCACTACTAACATGGAAACAATTCACTAAAATCTAATTATAATCATAAAAAAACTCTAATTATTCCATAATTTATGATTTTTAAATATATATATATATATATTTGTACCTTAAGATTTAAAATACAATGAAGCAAATCTTATGGTTTCGACAAAAGACAAATTTCTATGCCACTAACATGCAAGCAATTCACTAAAGTCTAATTATAATCATAAAAAAAATCTAATTATTCCATAATTTATGATTTTTAAATATATATATATATATATCTATTTGTACTTTAAGATTTAAAATTATGTGTCATTAAATATGATAAAAATTCAACAGAACCTACCGTTATGTATGCTATAACTAATATAGAAATCTTTAGGAAAATAATTTTAGGGTCTCAGTTACATAAGCTTAATAATGACCATGAACATAGTGCAGTAACATGTGGATAATTTTCCTACATAAATATTTGCCAAAAAATTGAATGAGAATTTTTTTTTCCAATAATAGATTAATGATAACATTTATGGCATATTTGACAAAACTTAAATATTGATTTTGTAATGCTAGAAGTTTGAATAAATTATAAATTTTTTAAATTACATAAATTTATTCATAAATTGTAAATGTGAACAATGGTTACAGTATTCGAAAATATTAAATTTATTTATAAATATTAAATTTTCAAATGGTAGAAGAACTACGTGATTAAGTATAGAATTTTGTAATACACATTTTGAATCAAGTACACAGTAAAAAACTTAGGGTTATGTGGTACAGTTAAATGTTTTTGCATATATATTTAGTTTAATTTATTTGCTTAGTATGTTAGTTGTAATTTTTTTTTTTAATATGAGTTAACAACTACAATATATAAAGACTTAAAAATTAGAAATGATTTATTACAAATAACAAATGATCTATTTAAATGTATGACCCCGTTTACAAATAAAGAATTAAAAAATAAAGAATTAAATGATCTATTACAAATAAAGAATTTCAAAATGATATATTATAATATGTAAGTATTACTTAGTCTTCATCGGCCAAGTCGCGCCGGACATGTTCGCTTGTCATGACCTGTCTGCTGGCACTCACTGCAACGAGCGGTCAAACGCCTATCTGATATATCCATCTCATTTGGAATACGAGACATAGATGTACGACCCCGTTTTACTTCTCGCAGACGAAGCACATTAGGCATTAAGGTCCACTACGGATCATCCCGATAATTTTGATGCGGTATTGGATTGAATTTAGTTTCCCAAACCCTCATGTATACAGGAAGCCTATATACTGGATCAACGTACTCGAATGGATTGTCACCGCATTCAGACATTATAGCGAACATATGGGAACATGGATAGTGTCTTATCTCATATTTCCCACAACTGCACGTGGGTTGATTCATCCGCACAATCTGTCTATTGCGACCTTGTCCATGGCGAAAAGATGTTTGCGCCTCAAATACGCGGCGGGGCCTTTCAGACAATATTGATACAAACTAATCAAGTTCATGTTTTTAGGTGTAATTAACTTAAAAACATAATAATAACAATTTAGTTCACATTACAAACTAACTTGTCATACCATATCAATTGGAAAGTATTTCCCCTTGCGATGCCCTCCTCGATAGTTTTTTGCATCTCTCTAGGGTATTGGAACTCATTTCGTACATCTGTTTCAGCTTGGGCTCCCATCTCGTCAAAATATTTGACGAACCGTCGAAATGTAAATTCAACCATAGCTGAGATAGGTAAGTTCCTTGCACCTTTCAAGACGCTGTTGAAGTACTCTGCATCATTGCTGGTCAATACCCCCCACCAATATCCACCGTTATATGCAAGGGCCTGTAGACGTCCCCGAACATCCCGGGAGGGAATCCCGTTTTGTTCATTGGGGCTTACTACAGTTTGGACTCAATGTCATGGTCTTGTATCTAATCTCGCAGAGTGGAATGCAAGACCGATGAATCATCAAAGAGTCCAAATCTGGCAAATCGTTTTGAAAAATTAATTTTTAGAAAGAAGTGCCAAACATGGATTGCTTTGCCAGATACAGAGTCGCCACCTAAATATTTTATTTTGGGGAATTTAGGAAACCCTGACTCGTGCCTAAGGCCACGTATCCGTCATCACCAAAGTTGCCTCGACTCGGGAACTTGGGTACGATTGGGGAAGGTCACTTCGTGAGCACCCCCGCTCGCCCGATCAAAGATCGACCTCTACTAACCATGATATCGAGTTTTGAAAACATTATGTGCTCTTATTCCGGTTATTAGCCTAGAATTACTATGTGATGCACACAACATACAAGTATAGACTGGATCGTTTGAGTTGGAATAAAACATTTCATGTTTGTTTATTTGAAAGATGGTTTGATGGTGCTACTCGCAAGTAGGCTAAAACGTGCATTTGCCACCCTTAAGTGGGCCTAAGAAAACATGATTTTGCCACTCTCAAGTGGGCTTAAAACTCTTAATTGGTGAATTGTTCCAATTCAAATAACCCAACCTTCACCCACAGGCATTCAGGCAGTTATATCACATAAGCAAATAGCGTCATGGTAAGCATGCTATCATGGCAGTCACTCACACGCATGCAAGGATGCTAAAGCATAAATACTTACCGAGTACTCCAAGCCAAAGAAAGAAGCTAATTAGAAATCATGCATGAATCCTAACTATGCTGAAATGCCTAATGCAACGCATGCAAAAATGCAACTAAGATAGGCTCGGCTATTCTAAAATGGCATATGAAATGCAACAATTGATACACGTATTCAACTCGGAATTGAAATACAATGCAGTTAGTATGATGCGCTGAGCTCGGTGCATGCAAGACAGATAAATGAATGCAAACATGCGAGCATGAGTATGCTAATTGAAACGTGCCCTAAACTAACCATCATAAGCTGGTAAATAAAAGGGAGAAAGACGTGGGGTTGGAAGACATGCATCACACACACGCGCACACTTATTACAACATTGCCCTCCTCGGAGGGTCCGAATGAATAGTACAGAATAAACTAGCTAATTTAAGCTAATTAAACTAATTACTACACAACATTAATTAATTAACGAATTAACTAAGTAAGTAAGGAAACTAGCATGCAAATTAAACAAAATAGACTGCCTCAGCTCTGTTCCGGATGATAGGGATGCATGCATGCTCAAGTCGTCTTGTCGGGAAATCCATCGCGATGCCCCGATTTGCCTCTGTTTGCAACTGGTCCCAGAACACTGTACAAAGCTCCAGAAGGCTGCTGACCAGTTTTTGTTGCTGGTTTTCGATTTTGTTGCAACAGAGAGCAAGAAAGGGGCATGGCAAAGTATTTTCAACATATGTGTGCATGACCACTCTCTCCATCATTGTACAAGCTCTAGGGAGTGTAGTCCTCGATCCTCGTGCCACCAATCACGTATCTCGATGCATGATGGCCGAGGAGTCGAATTGCACAACTCGATGTAAAATGAATGCACATATAAACACAACAAGGCCTAAACTCCATCATGGGTAATCCAGAGTGTCGGCGACCGAGAATCGAGGCACGTTTCGTCACTTGGAGTACGAAACATCCCTCGTTTCCCGTGTTTGGGCTAAACCTTATTCCAAACACAATGCAATATACATGGCATACACAATACGACTAGCATGCAACCCTAAACGCAATGCAACCTAATCATGCTAGCATGCGAGGGATGACATGCAAACGTGCAACTAGCATACACAATGCTATGAACTAAGAATGGCATACTCAATGCACATGAACTATATGGCATACGCAATGTATACGAAGATGGACATGCACGAAGACATGAATAAGGCATACACAATGCGACAATCAAGCATGCGACAACATGGATATGGCATACATAATGCAAGATGGACTTAAACTAAAATGAATGGGCCTCAGCCACACTCAAATCAATGGCCATACATGATGAAAATGAAGCAACAACACACATGCAAACATGCACAAATGCAAGGGACCAAACCTAAGGCACAAAGTGCAACTCCACCAAAGCATGGTAAGCATGAAATATGGCATACAATCACATATTTTCCAGCTCTGAAATGACATGCAAGATGGTCCTGAATCATGCAAACACCTCACACAATGCATGCTAGATGGCCCAAATACCGAAACTAGTGAAGTGGATTACATTATAGGCATGCAAAGCAATACTCAAATGGCCAAACCAGCCCTAAACAGTCCCTATGAAGGCCAAAACAGTAGCAAATATGGACTAAAATGATGGCTCGCAAAGCATGGAAATGAATCTCATGCAATGGTCCAAAAATGAGGTATTCATGCATAACTCTCAAACATATTTAAAGAGTGGAAAACATGGGAATATAGCCTACATATAAGCTCTAAAATATGATTCACAATGATGCCAAAACATGGAAACACCTCAAAATACGCATGCAATAGGCTTCAAAACTCAAAGCTAGGCAAGGGTATTGAACTACAACCATGCATAGAAAACATTATTCGACCATGAGGCCCAAAAACAGAGCTAAGGAAGTCCAAAACATACACAAAACTAGTTTAAGGCATGGCCAAAAAGTGCTAGAATCAAAGGCCAAAATAGCATGCAATGTAAGCTAGTAAAGAGGATTTGCACTACAAGTATGTGAGGCAATCAAGAGGCCACTAAACCAGCAAAATTCAGAGGTATGACATGCCAAATAAAGCCCAAAAACCCACTGAAACATGGTTAATGCATGCAAGAATGAGATGCTCCTTTGATATGCTATGAAGAGGGTTATTCTACACATGCAAGATGGACATCCAATATGGTAGAACAAGCTCTGGAAAGAGCCTATGAAGGTCCTAAAACTCATCAAAAATGGCCTAAAATATAGCTTGGAAGCATGCAAATAAGGGCTCCTTTGTAAGGCCAAAAATGCTAGAAAACCAAAACAATGAGAGAGAGGGTCACCCCTCTCTGATTTTGGCGCTCAAAATAGCATGCTAGCCACTAAAAATCCACTGGATTTCAATGGCTAAAAGGCCAAACAAAGGCCAACACAAATGCTCTTAGGCATGACTCAAAACAACGTAAAATGAAGCATGCAAGGGGGTAGATGACCCCCAACAGAAAAATGATCTTAAACAAAAATGTTAAGGGCCTCAAAATAAGACTTTTTTCAGTTTACATTGAAGCTCAAATATGCCTTCAAGTATAGCTAAAAGATGAAGCAAAATAAAGCCTTAAAAAGGAGAAAGTGTGTTACCCTTGTAGCACAAAAGGACCAGCAACCTCTTGACCCAAAAACCAGACCTTTAACCTCTGAAAATGACCTCCAAGGACCTCAAAGCAATGGTGGAAGTGTATGGCTATGAGGTGTAGTGTAAAAGGGTCAAGAACTATGCACTTTGGAGCCAAAATGGTGAGATATAGAGAGGGATATATGTTTTGCCTTAGACCAATTTCAGAACCCTCACAAAGGAGGGAGAGGCTCTCCTTTATAGAGATACAAGACCTTAGCTTCTCAAAGAAGCTAAAAACCAAGGCCAAAGATCCTCCATACACGTGTATGGAGGATGCAGTCTGTGCCTTCTAGCTGGCACAGTTGGCAACAACTCACAGAGACAAGACTGAGGGAGGCAGGCCGACCAGTTCAGGTGGTCGGCCGACCACTTTCCCTGGTCGGCCGACCAGTTTAAAAGGGTCAACTCAAAGAAAGGTGGTGGGCCAGCCCATTTGGTGGTCTCCCAACTGAATGCAAGCTAGTGGCGTGGTGGGAGACCAACAATTGTGGCCCAAAAATGAGGGAGACCAGTTACCTGACAAGAAAATCGGCCGGCAGGGAAAAAGTGGTCTCCAAGGAGAAAAGGTGGTCTCCCACCCTTGTACCACCTTCCAAACAATGAAAACAAGGTCCATGCCAAAAATGAACTAAGACGGATGCAAAACGAGGGTTCGGGAGTCAAAACGCGCAGCCGGGTGCCCCGAAAACAGGCTGTTAAGCATCGAAAGTGGCGTGCGACCACAAAGGTGGTCTCCTGGGCCACAGTGTCCCTCTAGAGAGAGGAAACAAGGTGTGTACCAAAAATCGTGCCAAACGGAGAAAGTTAAGTGGTCCCGAACCGAGGCGCATGGCCGACGGCTCTGAAAACCGGAAACTGGTCTCCAAACGGGAACAATGGCCTACGACCACGAAAAGTAGCCTACGGCCATTGAGAGATGGTCTACAAGACCTCTCCCTCCTTTCAGGAAGAGAAAACAAGACCTAGTTCACAAACCGAGGCAAAGCACAAAAGGGTCCCGAGGTCCGGGGTGTAAGGCTCTCAGCCGAAACTCTGAAACCTTAGAACGAGCACAACAAGCACCATCACCGAGCGCTTAATCGATGACGTCTGAGTCTTAAGGTCGGTCAAAAATGGGGTGTCTACAGTTGCCCCTCTTTGACAGAACTCGAAAGTCATAAGTGACGGGAGCGAATGTCAAAGCCCAGAGACGACCCATTTTTGACAAGGTCGAAGACTTAGACAAACAGGCGAGATAAACAAAGAGATGTGCCCGTAGGCAGGGGCAAAATGCAAAGAGGTATGCACAAAGCCGAACATAACTTATGATCATGCAAAGCACGCTGTAATGAAGTAAATATACACAATAAATGCAACAATTTTAAGCAAGAATGCAAGTCAAACTACATTCATGCAGTAAGAACGTAAGAGAATTATACAATTCTCTCTACGTCTCACACGAAGAATACAATACCATCCGGTTCGTTTGGTCGCACCAGCTTCAAATGAATCGTACATATAATATCGTCTGGTTGCACCAGCCTCGAATGAACTGTACATACAATATCATGCCTATAAAAGAGAGAAACTTAACAGGTACAATATAGTTAACAACACATGTTCAACGCTATATCGAACGCGGATACGTATGATGCTGATGGAAAAGTGCATCGCAATGCAAGGGAAACGTGCGTGACGACGCAAGTTAAGTATGGATGTATGACAATGCCAATGAAATGTGCACAACCATGCAAGCGATGTGCATAACAACGCAAGATAAGTACAATTTCAAAAGCATGCTTGAAACAAAACGCTGAGTAAAAAAGTGCAAGCTTCGAAGAGAGCAACTCAAACGCGATCTCTGATTTACCTCTCGGAGGGGTTGCAATGTACTCAAAAAGGATACACCTTGCTCTTGGTGAGCAACAACGAGCCATACGTCGAAGACTTGAATTGAAGTTTCGGCAGAGGCATTTCGCGCCAAAAAGTGCACTTTTCTTGTACTTTCTTGAGGGCCGAGGACTCCAATCATCACCAAAATTTGTAGGGAGAACAAAGAGACCTTGGAGACCACCCAGGAGGATGGCCGACCACGTAGGCTAGTGGCCGACCAGATTTTGCCAAGGGGGGTAGTCGGCCTGCCAGAAAATCTAGTCGGCCGACCACTTTGCTAAATTCGGGGCAGTTTTGTCTTTTCATGCTTAGAACTTTAAGTACACCCATCCCAAACACTGTTGCTCACAACTCCAAGTCCGAAATCAGTCCCTCTTCCTTTCTAGACTATTTTCTCCCTCAGATCTGCGCTTTATACGCATTTTCCAACACCCTATGCAAAGTTATTTCGCGAAAACTTTCAGTTCTCTTCACTTTGAACCGGTTAAAATTTGATTTCGGAGCTTCTTTCTCCATTTTCATCGCTTGAGGTAAGTTCGTCTCGAAATTTGGAGCATTTTCTCGGGAGTTGACTTTTTCCAATTTTGGCTCATTTTGCTCATTTCTTCAGATGGCAGATCATTTTCATCATGGTGGAGGTCCTCTACATGTCGGGGGGTGAGCCGGACATCATGTCACTGCCTCCGAGAGTTCGGTATTTCGACCCCGAGAGGTATCATCCTCAGGAGCACGTCCTACCTCCGACTACTTTCTATCACTTCACTGATTTTGATCGACGAGCACCTGCGGATCTGCTACTACGGGAGCCAGAGTCTCATCTTTCTCATCAGGCACAAGAGGTACGTACTTCACTCTCACATTTTCTGTAATGTATTCTACATTTCCTGCACATTCCATGCTTTCACTATGTATTTTTTATCTGCTCGTTCTGAACACATTTACACACCATACTTCTGCTTATTCGGCATGCAGCTCACAACACTGTATTTTGTTAAGTTGACACACAGCTTGTTCTGAACACACGGTTCATTCTTATCACACAGTTTTGTCTCGGGCACACAGCACATTTTGGGCACACAGCTCACTCTTGGGCACACAGCTCGTTTTCAGGCACACAGCACATTCTCGGGCACACAGCTCGTTTTCAGGCACACAGTACATTCTCGGGCACACAGCTCATTTTTAGGCACACGACACATTCTCGGGCACACAGCTCGTTTTCAGGCACACAGCACATTCTCGGGCACACAGCTCGTTTTTAGGCACACGACACATTCTCGGGCACACAGCTCGTTTTCAGACATACAACACATTCTCGGGCACACAGCTTATTCTTTGGGCACACAGCATATTCTCGGGCACACAGCTCGTTTTTCAGCACACAGCTCGTTCTCGGGCACACAGCTCGTTTTCATGCACACAGCAGATTCTCGGACACATAGCTCGTTCTTTAGGCACACAGCACATTCTCGGGCACACAGCTCGTTTTTTGGCACATAGCTCATTTTCAGGCACACAACAGATTTTTGGGCACACAGCTCGTTCTCAGGCACACAACACCTTCTCGGGCACATGGCTCGTTTTCTGGCACACAGCTCGTTCTCGGGCACATAGCTCATTCTCGGGCACATAGCTCGTTCTTTGGGCACACAGCACATTCTCGGGCACAAAGCTCGTTTTCCGGCACACAGCTCATTTTCAGGCACACAGCTCGTACTGAACACGCAGCCCACAACACATTGTTTGATTCGGTTTGCACGCAGCTCATACTGAATACGCAGTCCACAACACAGTATCTGATTTGATTTGCACACAGCTCATACTGAACACGCAGTCTATATGTTTACTTTATTTCTGAACACACAGTTCATCTATTTTCATTTGCACGCAGCTCATTCCTCTTTTTCTGAAAACTGAATGCATCTGTTAATTCTGAATGCAGGTATCTTCTCGTTCTACGCGAGGTTATGGCTCGATCGTCGCTAGGGAGTGGAATGCGGAGCTCCCAGATACCGTTCGTTATATGGTTGACGAGGCAAGGTTTGGACCCTTCTGCGCGGGGCTATCACGTTACCCGGAGAGCAGGGCCTTGATGGGGGCACTTGTGAAGAGGTGGTGGGACACCACCAACTCGTTCCACTTTTCGGCTACCGGGGATATGACGATGACCCCGTTTGACTTTACCATGTTGACTAGCCTTGATGTGGCCGGTCGACCGGTTCCCTACGACGCAGACATGTGCGAGTGGGAGGCGGCTTGGATTCATCTGCTGGGAGCTCGCCCGCCGATTGACAGATCTTCGGGTAGAGTCAGGTACGCCTGGTTTCCCGTGCAGTACAGGGGGACTATGCCCGAGACTCTCGAGGAGATAGAGCAGTACGGTCGAGGGTTTTTGATGTTCCTTCTCGGGACCACTTTGTTCTCCGACAGGGGGAACACAGTTGGACTGTATCTGCTCAGTGCTTTAGTGGACCTATCACAAGTCAGCCAGTATGACTGGGGTGGCGCTGGCCTCGCTACCTTTTACTGTTACATGAGTGTGACCTCCCGCGGACGGGAGAACATAGTTGGTGGCTACTAGAGAGCCTGGGAGGTACTTTCTGCCCTCTTGATTTACAATCTCTGCTTTTGATTATCTGTACACTGCACACGGCATACCTTACATTCTGTATTCTTCATTTTGCACTCAGCATTTTGTATTCTTTGTATACATTCTGTATTCTGACGGCCACTGTCTTATTTTTCACGGCTGTGGGTTTACGCATACTTTCTGACGCTAGCCCCGGAGCTCAAGGTGGAGGTGCCTCTTGTGATTCCTTATTCTCACGTATTTAAGGATCGGTGCCGGCCGAGGGCTCGGGAGACTCTGCCCTACCTACGGCAGTTCTTTGATACGGTGCGGGCAACCGAGGTAATTCAGAACTCTCAGTTCTTCATGTTTTTAGCTTTGATTCATCTTGCATATTTACGATATCTAATCAGTTCATGCACTGGTTATCCGCAGATCACTTGGCAGCCCTGGGTGCCCTTGGGAGGAGATATCTGTTTCCGATTCCCTGGGTGGTAGGCCTCTTCTCTATACAGGACTTTGTTTGAGGGGCCGGTTGGCAGGCCTGGTTCCTGGGGGATCGCTTCATACGTTAGACGATGGGCGTCCTTGATCAGCGTATCCTCTCAGCACCTCCAGATGACATGTGATCCACTGAGGGACTCACTCCCGAGGAGGTCGACATCGCTATGTTGGGTACTGATGCAATTCTGGACACGGAGGAGGGGGAGTACGCGACTTATCGCCATACGTACCTGATGCCCCCACTGACAGGTATCCGTACTCCTGCAATGAGGGCCGCTGGTGCATCATCGTCAGCTCGAGCCCGGGCTGCAGATACTCCTTCGACTAGCAGGGCCGGCATATCGAGGAGTGGGGCTAGACAGATTCCCCCGATTCCTCCGACTCATCAGCACGCTGGGTGGCCAGATATTCCGACCGAGTTGACAGGATGGCGATACGGGACATCTTACCCGATCCCATTGGAGCCTCCATTGCCTGATCACCGATACGTCAGAGACCTTGACTCGCCACCGGTATGCTTTACAGTTTTGATTTATCACTCAGGTATTTGGACATTCGTTCATTCACTGATGACTTGCACTTACATCTGCAGCCTCCCGGAGAGTACATGGATAGGATGCTTGGGTTGGTGGCCTCACTCGAAGGCATGGTCCTGCGGAGAGATATGCAGCTGTTCATTGCCGGTGTTTCGGTACTTTTCAATTTCCTTGTATTTATCATACTTCTGATGACATACTGAAACTGAACATTCCACTGCATTGGTTGGCTGTATGTGTAGAGCACATCTGACACACACAACATTCATACACCGTATCTGCATACACCCACTCTATGTAGCTTTCTTGTCTCTGCATCTGGTATACATATTGGCTAATGTACTCAAATTGTCTTCTTTTTCAGATGCCACCGCTACAGGCTGAGCCATCCCGGCCTTCTCGAGGAGCTGGGAGAGGGGATTCGTCTCGCAGCCGAGGCATGCGTAGAGCACCCATCAGAGATGATCCAGAGTCCAGCGAGGAGGAGGAGTCTGTACATCCTCAGTTAGAGGCATCTGCAGGCAAAGAGGATGACTCTAGATCCGGTTCTGAGAGTGGAGATGATGCCAAGGAGGATTTCGAGAGCGGCGACTCCGATTCGGATGGTGATGGTGCAGAGGTTGCTCAGCCGAAGAGGACGAAGAGGGCCTCTCAGTCTTGCGCTTGATAGCGCTGATACAGATGTCCTGCTTTATTTCCCCTTTTTACTAGTAGTTGTAGCATATTAGCTTTTAGGCAGTTTTATTTTCTTTAAAACTTTGTACCCTGCTGTAAAATGTTGTAACAAAAGGATTATGATGGAATGAAACAGCTTTTTGTTCAAAAGGTGTTGTATTTTGTATTCTTAGCATCGCATTGCATCATTTTGCACAAAAATGAGATTGAATGAAAAACGAGCATTGTATATCACCAAGTCAGGTAGTGAACCGACGCAACAAACTAAACAACTTAACTTGCTAAGAAACAACAAAACCTCAGCAAGTTTACAACTCGATAAGTAAAACACGACAATGTTGATTAAACAAAGAGTAACAACTCGATGCACAAAACTTGATAACTCGATAAACGAACTTAACAACTAGATAAATAAAGAACAACAACTCGATAAGCAAATGCATTTCGGACAAACCGGGTGGCAGAATGCATTCGAAACAGAGGTAAACTCGGACCTTCAACACTCCCAATACATGGAAAGGCTAGGAGCTCTCTTCTAGAGACTAGGAAAAGACCAAAGACCAACTTTCCTCGATGGCTGACCACCAGAGAAGGTTGGCCGACCAGCTTTCTACCTTAGAGACCAATGGGGTGGTCGGCCGACCAGAAAAACTGGCTGGTCGACCAGAAAAAGTGGTCGGCCGACCACTTGGCCCGGCGACCTTTAGATTTTTGACACATGTCCTCCAAACAGTGCCTTATCCTCTATAAAAGTTCCAGCTTCGTGGTTCTTTCATTCCATCTCAGTTTTGCATCAAAATGGAGGCATTTCTCATCCAAAATCTCACAGCTTGGATTGCTACTTTAGACGACTCGAAAAAGTTGAACTTCCGGGGCTTCCGCATAAATGCACTATTCACGCTGAGTCGCACTCCGCTGCATCTTCCATTCCTCCATGCCGCAGCAAGGTTTTGGAATCCGGTAACACACATCTTTAGCTTTGGCGGGCAAGAGGTGTGTCCTACCTTCGAAGATTTCCAAGCTTTGATGGAATCCGAACGTGACAAAGAAATCTTGCCCCAGCTTCGCTTTGGCCACACCCAAGCCTTAGGGTGAATGTGTGGGCTCACTATGCACGACGTTCGATCTTTGATTTGTGACGAAATGCTGGATATTCTGAGTTTGATTTGTCGATTTTCCGATGCCGGTGACCGCGGTGACCATCATTGGCAAGGTTTTCGGCTACATGCCCTTTGTTTGTGCATGCTATCTCATTTCTTGCTTGCCTCAGGCTCCGGAGGATCTAGTGTCCGGTTGATCGAGGTTGCCCAAGGCTTAAGGGAGGGCAAAAGCTACATTGCCATGTCATTGGCCGAGACATTGATGGGCTTGGATGCTTTTCATCGCCGAGAGACGACTAGATTTGCGGGGAGTCCACTACTGCTGCAGGTAATGTTTCCCACCCTATCTCACATATATATTGCTCACATCACTCGGCCCTCAAGCTCGATTTTTCTCATAAAACCCGTTTCTCACTTTTCTCTCAACACCTCTCTATTCTTTAATCTCTCATTTTTCATCCCTCCCTAGGTGTGGTTGATGGGCAAATTGCAGGTTGTGGACTCTTGCCCAGCATACTCAGCTTGCGGCTACTTCTTCCGACGACGTCTTGTCGATGCCCTCGATGAGGGATGGTGGTTTGACTGGATATGCAATTTGTCCGCAGACCGCATTACCTGGCGGTGTCATTGGCTCAATTTGCCGGCAATGAGCTACAGCATGTCCCGGCAGACCGGGATTCAATTGATTGGCCTGACACACTATGTGTTCTACTTTCTTTTCCGGTTCCAGCGCCAGTTTGGCCATGATCAGATTTCTCGGCAGAGGGGATAGAATACCCAGCTGCATTTCCGGTCCGAGGCGCGCAGCTTGCTCGGTATGCCACAGTATGGAGGACTAGAGAGCTCCTGGCCCCTGCTCCCACTTTCAGTTGCACTTTGTCTGATGAGTGCATAGATTGGCTCAATAAAGAGGCACAGATTGGGCTCAGCTTGGCATCAGAAGCTTCGACTAGCTCTGGGAGGGGATGCGGGAACACCTGACTATGCCCTAGATTTTTTGCTTTTAATCAGAACTTTCAAGTTTTTCTTTATGAATGTAATGAAAAGAAACTTCAATTTGTATGCAAGAGCAGGAGAACTCTGTATTGAAATCAATAAAATTAAAGGTTGTGGGTACTGAAAATTTTCCGTTTGGTCCAAAAATGGTCTAAGTTGTAAAAAGATTAATTTGAGCAAAATCAACTTTTATTAAAACTTTTCAAAACCATTTTCGATATGGATCAGAACTGGACACGCCTGAGATCTATCACTGAGATGCACAACCCCGGATCCCAGCAACTGAAAAGTTGCCCCTAGTCTGAATAGCATTGCACCGGAGATCACAACCGAAGCTCTTGAATGCTAAATAGACGAAGATGACCGAGATGATCAAATGGACAAAGTTGATCGGGAAAAAGTTTATGGCTGGATTTCAGAATGAAGTTGTCTACGTATCCCAAAGATGGGAATCAAGCCTTACGTAGTTCGGCTTAGGTTCACTCGTGTATTAACCCTTACCTTTTATGCTCTAACTTTTGCTAAGGCCGTCCTTTGCGGGTTTTCAACCTTGCGAGCTCAGTTTTTGTAATTTCAAATTTTTCATGCTCTAACTTTTGCCTAGGTCGCCCTTTCGGGTTTTCGACCTAGCGAGCCTCTCAGGGGTAATATTTCTTCAATTTGTCCATGTTGATCGGCTGTGAGAACTCCAGGCCATCTAGGTCCATCAGAACGACAGCTCCACCCGACTAAATAGACTTAATGATGTAGGGACTAGTCCAATTGGGTCTGAACTTGCCCCTAGGGTCATGGATGGGGGCTCGGTTGTCTTTGAGCATCAAATCTCCTTCCTTCAAATTTCTGGACTTAACCTTCTTGTTGAAAGTCTTGGCAATTCTTCATTGATAACCTTGAACATGGTACAGTGCTTTCAGCCTTCTTTCGTCAAAGAGCATGAGTTCCTCAAATCTGCTCTGCTGCCAATCTGCCTCGGCTATCTGACACTCAGCTAGCACTCTCAATGACGGAACCTCAATTTCAATAGGTAGAATGGCCTCCATCCCATAAACCAATGAATACGGAGTCGCCCCAGTAGAAGTTCTAATTGAAGTCCGGTAGCCCCACAGAGCAAATGGTAGCTTATCTAGCCAGTCCCGATAGGTTTCCACCATCTTTTGCAAAATGTGTTTGATGTTCTTGTTGGCGGCCTCGACTGCTCCATTGGTCTGTGGCCGATATGTAGATGACTTGTGAAAAGCCACGTTGTATTTCTCTAACAAGTCAATCACTTCTTTCTTGAAGTGGGAACCATTATCCGAGATAATCTTGTTCGGGACTCCATAGCGACAGATTATGTTGTTCCTGATAAACTTTGCAACATGCGACGCCTTTAACACCGCATAAGATTGGGCCTCAACCCACTTTCTGAAATAGTCTATCACGACCATAATGAACTCATGCCCATTGGATCCCTTTGGAGTGACAGCCCCGATCACATCGATTCCCCAAACTGAAAGTGGCCATGGCGAAGTCATATTGTACAGCTTCGACAGCAGGATGTTCATACGGTTTGCATGGATCTAACATTTGTGGCATCGCCGAACATATCCGATACAATCCTCCTCCATGGTAGACCAGTAGTAACCCTGTCTGAGGATTTTTCGGGCTAACATCACCCCGTTCACGTACGCTCCGCACTCTCCTCCATGGATGGCCTCCATTAGGCACTTCGACTTTTCAGCCTCAACACACAACTTATGCATTCCCAGATGACCTCTCTTGTACAGTTTTCCTCCGCAGATGATGAATTGGGCAGCCATTCTTCGAATTGCCCTCTTGTCTTTGGCATTTTCCCCTGGTGGATACCCTTCTTTCTCCAAGAAGTTCTAGACATCGTATTACCAGGGGTTCTCATCTTGAACCTCTTCTATGGCAGCAATTGACTCGTAGGCCGGTGCAAACTTCTGGTCAATGATAATCGGACGCATCCGGACACCGAAAGGGATGTCTATCACGGAAGATAGAGTTACTAGTGAATCTGTGAACCTGTTGTTTTCTCTTAGTAGATGAGCGAAGTTCGGCTTCTCAAACCGAGGAATCAGCAAGTCCAAGGTCTGGTGGTACATTCTCATCTTTTCTTCTTTGACTTTCCAATCTCCCTTAGCTTGGGATATAACAAGGTTCGAGTCCCCGATGACGTCCAACCATTTTGCCCCTAGTTCTAGGGCTATTTCTAAACCAGCAATGCATGCTTCATACTCTGCTTCGTTGTTCGAGACTTTGAACCAGAGTTTAAATGCTAGAGGGATACGGGAATTATCGAGTGCTATCAACAACACCCCTATCCCATACCCGTACTGGTTTGACGCTCTGTCAAAATACATCGTCCAAAACTCATATTCGATATGCAAAATGGTCTCATCTGGGAATAAGTACTCAACTACTTCATCCCCCTCAACTGGGTGATCGACTAGGAACTCCGTTACTGCTCTCCCCTTTACTGACTTGCGAGTCACATACTTCAAATCGAATTCAGAAAGTAGAAGTAAGCAGCAAGCTAGCCTACCCGTAAGTGCCGGTTTCTCGAAGAGATATTTAATAGGATCTAATCTTGAAACCAACATTACAGAGTGAGCTAACAGGTAGTGCCGCAACTTCCTGGTAGCCCATACCAAGGCTAAGAAAGCCTTTTCCAGCGGAGTGTAACGGGTTTCGTAATCCAGCATCTTCTTGCTCAGGTAATAGATAGCTCTCTCCACCTTGTCCTCTGATTCCTGCGCAAGCATGCAGCCCATCGTAGTTTCAGTCACTGAAAGGTACAAAATCAACGGTTTTCCCGGCTCAGGCGGTGACAACATGGGTGGGTTCTGTAAGTATTCCTTGATCTGTTCAAAAATAGCTTGGCATCGGCCGTCCCGTTAAAACTTATTTCCTTTCTTTAGGAGACCAAAAAGTGGTTCACAAGTCAAGATTAATTTTGAGATAAACCATCTTATGAATTGCACTTTACCCAGAAAGCCCCTCCCCTCCTTTTCAGTCCTTGGTGGTGGCATTTCTAAGATGACCTTGATTTTGGAAGGGTCGACCTCGATACCTCTCTGCGTAATCAAGAACCCCAGCATTTTCCTTGCTGTAACACCAAACGTACACTTCTGAGGATTCAGCCGCAACCGAAATTCTCTGATCCTTTGAAAAAACTTTTGCAAGGCAGTGTAGTGGCCCTCTCTTTCTTTAGACTTGACAATCATGTTGTCCATGTACACCTCAACCTCTTTATGGATCATGTCATGCAACATCGCGGTTACGGCCCGTTGATATGTAGCTCCAGCGTTCTTCAACCCAAATGGCATCACCCTATAGTAGTAAGTCCCCCACGGAGTGGTGAAAACAGTCTTCTCTAGGTCTTCAAGTGCCATAACTATCTGATTGTAGCCTGAGAATCCATCCATGAACGAAAGCAAAGCATGCCCCGCTGTGAAGTCTACTAACTCGTTGATATGCGGCAAAGGAAAGTCGTCCTTCGGACTAGCTCTATTCAAATCCCTGAAATCCACGCATACCCGGATCCTGCCATCCTTCTTCGGCACCAGAACGATGTTGGCCAACCAAGTTGGGTACTCAGATACCAGCAGGAACCCTGCGTCAATTTGCTTGGTGACCTCTTCTTTAATTTTGAGAGCCCAGTCCGGGTGGATCCTTTTGAGTTTCTGTTTAATGGGTCGGGCCTCTGGGTCAAGAGGGACCCGGTGCTGTACAATCTCAGGATCGATTCCAGGCATGTCTTCGTACGACCACGCGAAAACATCTTTGAAATCTGTTAATAAAGCGACTAAGCGCTCGCGCTAGTCCGAAGACAACGTGGACCCGATCTGGACCAGCTGCGGGTCCTCCTTAGTACCCACATTAACTGTAGTGATTTCATCAACCAAGGGTTTAACAAATCTCTCCTACTCTTGATCAATTCGACATTGTAAAACGAGAGAAATTTCTTCCTCGTCGTTTTCATCAAAATTTTGAAAGTCCTGATTAATACAATAAATCAAAGGCTCGGAAACCACAGCCATTCCATTCTCATTAAGCACATCCAAATCATTCGATTCCTCTGTTACAACAGACTCAAAAGAGAAAGAAAAAGACGACCTAGACAGGACTGTGGTATTCGGGTTATCACCCCCAGGATTATCGGACTCGGACTTAGACTCAGATGAGCTGGAACCTGATTCTGACTCCACAGACTCGGTGGAATCAGATTCCGACTCACTACCTGACTCGGTGCTGCTTGACAAAAATCCCTCCTCGTACTGCCAGATGAGAGAGGGTGCGATGGATGTATCCAAAATACTTGCAGGTAGGCTCGCAGCCGTTTCATTCCCAATCATGGATACCGAGAAGTTATCCCCCAAGCACTTCTGTACGATCGGAGGATCTGAAAGTAGACAAGCCAGTGCTACCCCCATTTCAATTTCTGCGCCCTCGGAATCCACATTTTTACACTGCTCAACCTCAGCTGATGGGTCTGTCTGCTCCTCGACAACATCATCCCCGGATAACTACAGGTCAAAGAAGATCTCAAAACCTGGCACGCGCTTCCTCTTCGCATTCAACCATGGCTCTGGGAAGTCGCAGAATGGAAAATCCTCCCCCCTCCCGGACGAAGCGTCCGTTTAGGGTACCCTGAATGGGTCGGTGCATTAACTCATATGGCTTTCCTGCCTGCTTTGCTCTGGCTCTTCCAACCATTTCCTTGCATTTCCAGCCATTTCCTTGCCTTTCCTCACCCAGTTCTCTTTGGTGGGCAGATAACCTAAGCCAAAGGTATGCTGGTTGTGCGGCACTTCGGCCGATACAGCAATGCCCTTCTGGTCACTTTTTCCTAGTCCCATCCCAGGGATGTACTGGAAAGCTTGTTCATGAGGTATATTGATTGTGCCCTGACATACACCCCCTCATCAACAGCCAAGATGTTTTGCACGACTCGAGCCTTAGCCAGAGTAAACCCCGATAAGAACATATCCTCCGTGCCGTGCTCGATTTCCAAGATTGGTGTAGACACCTCTGGCGGCGGATGGATTGATGAATTTCCAAAAACTATAGCTACCCCCTTCCCGTGAGGGTATTTCAACATTTGGTGCAAGGTGGAAGAAACTGCCTTTACCTGGTGCAACCACGGTCGCCCCAAAAGTAGGCTAAAGGTTGCGGGAACGTCCAAGACATGGAAATCGATCTCATGTTGTCCTGGACCAACCTGGGTCTGAATTTTGACAGTCCCCATCACCTCTCTGCTTGTGTTATCATACGCCCGAAACACCTGGGCAGTTGGCACGAAGTCCGCAGGCTTCAACCCGATTGCATATGCCATCCTCGACGGGCACACATTAATGGCGGATCCCGTGTTGACAAGAACCACCGATACCCACTTGCCTCTACATTCCACAGAGATATAGAGAGGTTTGTTGTGATTTACGCCCTCAGGTGGTAGTTCTTTGTCAGAAAAGGTCAACGTCGGGGAACCTCCTCCCGGAAAAACCAATCCAACTAGCTGCTCTGGCGTGGTGTCTATCGAGAGTTTGGCCTTGTCCATGGCTGAAAGGACGCCCTGTCTATGTACTCGAGAAGCCATAAGCAGTCCCCAGATGGAGATGTCTGCTTGTATCTTTTTCAACTGTTTCAACACAACCTCATCTTCGAGTTGCTTTTCTTTCTGTTTCTCTGCCTCCTTGTCCTTTCCAGACGCTTCTGGTTAATCTAGATGCGGGGGCTTGAAATACCGCCCGCTCTTGGTCATATGATTGACTTCGTCGATGTACCAGGTATCATCAGGTTGATTGCTCCCCCAATCCTCATCCGTGTGGGCAAGACATAGATCATCGTCTTCCCACCACATTCCATCGGCAGCCGATAGACACCTGTCTGGCTCCATTACAAAAATCTCTATGCCTGCAGCACCTTGTGTTCCTATACTCGTAGTACATTTTGTTCTTGTGCAGACAGCACTCTCAACCCCCACAGGAGCTTTAGCCTTTCTGGCTCTTTCGGAATCTTCGATCCCTTCTTGTTCTAACTGCTTCAACACAGCCTGCTCAACATTTCCTGCATTCACAATGCCCAAGTCCCGAGCGAAATTCTTAGCACTGGCGCTCTCCGGCGATGCATTCTGATCTTCGGCCCTTCCGGCCACAACTGATGTATTTGCCCCTGACGGGCCCTATTTCGGTTGAGATTCTTCAACAACGTCTGGTTGGTCATCAAGCCACCCGGTAACTTCTGCTGATTCCTCAAAATCAAACCAGTTGACTGCCATATCTCCTGGATCTTGTTCGTTGAAAACTGGAGGTTAGCAAAGTCCCCTTCCAGAGTTGCTAAGTCATCCTGCCTCTGATCAAATCCGTTCCCTCGTATTACACAAATCTCTGCCCCTGCTGGCAATTCAAAGTTTGGCCTAGCTTGGCCCACTGATGCAATATAGCCATTCGGATTGTATACCTCCTCAGCAAAGCTCACAACTTCCTAAAACTCTGACACAACAATCCCATTCTCCTCCGAAGTCATCCCTGTTCTGTCTTCGACAGTCACCACCATTGGTTCAGGTTAGGTTCGAGAGATGTCCAACATGCACAAGTCAGTGCTGTCGGGAATGAACGCCTCCGACTTAGGTAGGTGAGAAGGAGTGGTATAGATGCTAGGATTGTAAGACACGACCCCAGTCTGGATAAAGTTGATGCGTTTGGGAGGTGGAGCTTGGTTGTGTGGAGGGAGAGGGTTGGTTGTGACATTGGGTTTCTCTGGAGGCATAATCACCTGTTTGTCAATGAGATCTTGAATCTCATGACGCAATCTAAAACACTGGTCGGTGTCATGACCATGTTGTTGGTGATATGCGCAATATTTGGCTGGGTTATGGGAGGGAGGAAGTGGATTTGGCAATGGCCGCAGCTCTAGAGGCTTCAAGTGCCCTTTTCCTGATTAATACCCCCAGAGCTTTGGACAGGGGCATATATAATGGAGTGAAGGTTTTTTGGCCTCGAGGTTGGTATTTGGTTGTTTGTGTGTTACTTCCGGACGCACTGGAGAATGGTGTAGCTGCCAAAGTTCTTGGAGGGGTGGTGGTGACCATGCTTACTTTAGAAGCTCTACCAGTTGCAACACTGCTTGTGCCTGCATTGTTGTTTCGGTTGAAAGTTCTCCTGGGTTGCTCTTTGTCATTGTCAATCAAGCCCTGCTTCAAGGCATCCTCGATCTGTACTCCCATCTCATGCAGATCTGAAAAGGTAGGGAAGGGGAGCACGATCATTTCCCAGGGACATCATTTCGGCAGTTTGGCTTAGGTTGCGCGCACAATCCATCCTGTATTTGATCCTTATCCGTGCGGCCTTATGTTCATCATGCGGCTCTGGCCTCCAGCGGTTAGAATCAAAAGCAACTCTCCTTAGCTCCTACCTGTTTGATTTCTCGAGATCACGGGTTTTAATCTCGATTATCGTAATATAGGTAACATACTGTGCAATGTGAAGCCTACGGCCCCATTCTCCATCCCCAGTATTTCGACTTGGCATCGGCTTCCAATTTGCCATCGTACCCAGATCGGCCGCCACACCGACAAGGTTACACGTCGGCCAAACAATGAAGTTCATAGTCTGGATGAGGCCCATCATTAGTAATGTTCGAAACAAATAG
>NW_021031067.1:0-10945 GCF_004153795.1 Camellia sinensis
TAGTAGAGTATTTGTCTACGGAAACTTATGATGTTTCTGCTAACTAGCTTTACTGTTTTGGAGCACGGAAGTAACGATGTAAGTTAATATAAAATATTGACACTATAGCATCACACGCATTGCGTTTGTGAGTTGGTAATACCATTTTGATAGTAATGCCTGTCCAGTCAGCGCCTACCAGCCTGCCTCCTCTGTGTTACACACTGCCTTCTTCGCCAATGCTTGTACTGGGTGGAGGTATGCGAAATTAGTTTTTGAGTTTTGAAAAATACCGTTGAATCGCATTTTAAGCCTAACTTGCGAGTACAAATTCAAACATTTTCCAAAACAAAACGGATTATGCAATGCCTTACTTCCAAAATTTGGCAATACTAGTCTTATACTTTGGGGTTGCGGTGCGCGCAATAACATAAACGGGTAATTTTTTAAATCCTCAGACTACTAATTTGGTTTAATGAACGAGCGTTAACGTTTTTCAAAAATTGGAGATATCACGGTTATAATAGAGGCCGGTCATATCGGACACCGGACAAGAGAAAGAGAAGGGTGCTCCACTAGCTCGCCACCCCTTTCCTCCGCACCCCGTAACCCAAGTTCCAGCCGATGACATACTCTCGTTGTGAGAATAGGACGGAGCTTATTGATGCCTTCTGCTCTATAGAGTCAGGGGATTAATACCTAGAATGGGTACCCATTCAAAAAAAATAATTTAAAGAGTAGGCAGCCATCTGTACTTCATGGCAAAAAGAGCAAGATCACCAATGGGTATGGGCACTAATCATAATCTATAATTATATTTCTTGTTTCTCAAAACGATTTGCCGGATATTATTGGACTTTTGGTTCAGATGTGGAGGGAACCGGCGACAACGAAAGGAATACAGAGCGCCAGTCCGACACTGTCAACAGTAGCTACGTCTTCCCCGGACTCCAGCAGGGACGCGTCTACAGTACCTTTTGGCCGGGCTATGTGTGTAAAAAAGAAAGTTCACTAGCTGGTGTTTTAAACGAATTGGACTAGGAGATTATTGTAAACTTATATCCTTATTGTAAAAGATGACAAATACGGGTGAACTACGTTCATGACTAAAGTCTATTTAGTGTGTCGTTTTGTGTTAACAGAGAAGGACCACATTTTAGTTTTTTAAGTTTTTTTGTTGCTCGTGTTGGGAGGGAGGTGGCGGAGGTGGGTAATATTTTTTGCAGCGAGAAAGATGTATTCAGACGATTGAGAAAGTAAATTTGACAGAAGTGGTTACATTTTGTCCCTTTTTCATCTACATGGTGTTTTATCTTTATTGGGAACTGCAATGTTCCATGTCCTTAAAAAAATATAGATAATATTGTGGCGATACTGTGATGCCAAAATTTCAAATTTACTTGAGGACATCCGTAATCAAGGTTATGAAAAGCTTTTAAAATCCAATTTTTCTTAATTAAGAACCTTTATATCATTGTTAGCCTTACTAAGTTTTTGTGCCATCACCATAATTAACAAAACAAAAATTAAAAGTTCACTTGAAGTGTACAACGTACATATATCAAACTTAGAAGCTTAGTCCATTAGAATACATCTCATAAGAAAAGAAAGCACAAATGATAGAAAGGAAAAAACATAGAGAATAATAATTGATACACCTCAGCAAACACTCGGTTTATGGGCCTTAGGCATCACTTCAAGCTATCCAATGGCTGAACGTCACTTCATAGACCTTGTGTTTCCTTCAATTTCTTCGGTCTCTTTGGCATAATTAACTACTCAGGGCAACGTAATTATGCCATGAGCGTACCTGGAGCGTCAATTAATAGTATGACTCAGATCTGAAATATCCCTACTTCCTCGATAAAATCCAGGGGTTTTTTTGGGGTGTATAATAAATAATAGCAACTTATATGGACTTTAATTTGAAGAGTGAGTGTTGATTTGTTTGGTTTGTAAGTTGATATGGGAGATAGAGAGGTGATGTGACCTATTAAATAAGATGAATGATGACTTAATTGGGGGGAGGAATAGTGACTTTTTTGACTTTTTTTTAAAGATTGCGGTAACTCCTACGCCCTATACTCACAGATCGGAAGGTGAAGAAATCATATATGAATCAACAAAAGTAACAAGCAGCAATTTATAAGCCATAACGGATGCTACATAAGTTTAGATAATAACAATAGATAACTCAAGCAACAAATGGCAAGCGGAAGCAGTATATCTCATCTATAAAGGAAAATGCCAAACAATTTATACATTTATACAATTCCTCATTAGGTCCCCTTCAATGTTTCATCATGGTAAGTTTCTTATAGTAACCTCACACAGTAAGAGACACTACCATAATACACCCGTCAAAAACTGCATAAGTCAATGGCCCCACGGGCACATTTCTTATCAAGCCACCATTATGGTCAGAATATTATATCAAAATGTTACTACTGCTTGTAACTTGCCCCACTGATGCCCACGCACCAAGCGTTACGTTACCTCCCACGTCCCGTCCGGGTTAGGCATCAAAGTCCGCCCAAGGCGCACACGGTCTTTGTTTTGTGACACTCAACACCACCAACCTTAATCGCCTTACCGAATATGAGTCCGTAAATAGCCCTTCACCCCCCCACTGCCTCACGCGCCCCTGTCTCCCACCACAATCCACTTATAGACGAGCAAAAGAATACATAAACTCAGGCTCATCCCTCCATCACCCTTTTTCTCCTAAACTTCTAATGACTCTGATTCCCCAATTCCTCCATGATATAACTATATTACTTCGTCAAAATTTCACATTTTCGACCCTCGCCATAGTGCAAAGTGGTTTAAAAGTTTGAGAAACACCATAGAGATGACATAAGGTTTCAATAATAATGCAACACACAACAATGTATCGGCAACCAAAAATAAATATATGGAATGTCCTTAGGAGTCAATCACAAAATTTCTTAGAATTTTGACTCAGCGTCTCTTTTCACAGACTCGTAATGGGAATATACCAGGGAAAGAAAAAAAACTAAAAATAAAATAGAAACCCATACAACAAAACGAAAATATCAATATCTATAATCTCATAATCTTTCTCACAACTGGTGCTAGTTCATTGAGTTATGGAAAGATATGTTTGGAAGTGATAAATACCGAGGCCACTGAACAATATTTAAAATGGAGAAATAAAAAATTTAGCGAAGAAAACTTAGTTTCATGGGGCAGTTGAGCTAACAGCAAACTCCAGCCAAGGTGATCTGTGCTTGAGAAAAACACTAAAAAAGGGTCCTCCAACAAATGTCCAAAAAGCAAGGTAATGGTTAAGAATGGCTTGCTGATAGTTTGAGTTTAGAACATTTTACAAAGGAGTCTTGCACATATGAAAAAACACCAAATTTGGATATCGATCCGGCTCACACTAAATCCTCTCCTGCCCTAAGCACCAATTCGGCACAACCATCCTCTACCTCACGCTCTTTCTAATCAAACAACTTACACAGGAATTCTCACATCACTTACCACCTCCTGCGTCCACTTCCTTCTTGTCCAACATCCAGCGCACAATGATAAAAATAATTCATTATATATCTAACTATCCCAGAAAACCACCCAATTGTCAGAGGAAAGGATGAAACCCTGTTTGAGTTCGACTAGTTTTCTACTGTGTTGTTGAAGGCATAACGCTTAAGGACAAAATAAATTATACTATCGAGTATAAGAAAAGAGAAAAATGAGATGATCCAAATAGATATTTTTATAAAAAAAATATTAACACCCTGTCATAGAACACCTATATCATACCCTACCAGTACAAACAGATTTTAAAAGACACAGTTCTATATTTCAATATTTAATTTAGAGTATTTTTATTTCATCATGATAAAATCTAAAAACAGATGAAAAGGAAAGGATAAGATGTGGGCAAGGGAAGAAGAGAGACCGACCCTATATCTTCAATTAATATAACCACATCGTTTGGGCATGATATATATCAAACAATGCGTGAATCATTTGAACATCTTATAAGAATGCATAAAACCACTTAGCACGCCCTAAACCCTCATCTATATTTATGCTTAAAGAAGAATGAAATCATATAATCATAGAAAATTCTCATTCTATCAAAATTATAAACATGCAATATGAGCTATCAAATTCTTGTTAATAAATGAGGATTAGTATTTAACAAATGCTACTGCTTGCATAGTATTTAGATTAGTAGAAGGTTCAGTTAAGAAATAGGTGCCTTAAGGGAGAATAGATGAAAAATTATGAAAAACTATCCAATATAAAGATCTTTACGACTTATTCTTCAAGATTAGTTTCAAATAATGACCACAAGCCCCTTCTCCGTGCTTTCCCCTGCTATTTACATTTTTAATTGTATCTCACTCTTTATCCTTTACAACCTTCGATCTCAAACCCGCCAGTGTGCTACCATTTGGAATTGGCTTTGAAAATAGTGTTATAGGTTTAGTGAGGGAGTTTGGCCTGCGACGGGGGGAGATTGGGGTTTTTTTATTTATTTATTTTTAATTTATGGGATAATTATAAAAAGGTTCTCTTCTTCTTTTGGAACCTCTCACGGAAACACCTTACCCCCTAGACACTGTACTTATAGTCTTAAGTGCTGTTCTATATCATGCTTGAGATGGGCCTCCTTGGGTAGGAAAGGTGGCGAATCCGTTTTGTCCCAAATAAATTCTGATTTTGTGTGTGTGTGTGTGTTACAAAAATATAATCAATGTATATATATAAACCTATTCATTAGATAGTTTTGCTCCTTACTGTCCTCTAACTACGCTGTAGGTGATACTATACTCTTGTTTAATTCATCTTAGTCTTCTCACAACTGTATTTAGATCACAGACATATTTAATCACAAGAAAGAATAAAATAAAAAATGTAAATTTTTGTTAAAAAGTGTTTAATATTGTTGTAGGTGTAATGGTCATTGATGCTTTATTAACATTAAGTGAGGGATTTAATAATCACTATTTAATTTGTTACTTTATATATTATTATTAATATCAATTTAAATTAGTTTGTCTAAAAAGGTTCGGGGGGTGCGTTACGAAGAGTGCTTTGCTTCAAACAACGTAGAAAAGTTGATCACTCCTAGACAAAAACTCGATGGGGAAGGAGTGTTTGGTGTTGGAGGATGTTTGATCTTCAGTGGAAGCTAAGCTTGGTCGACATAACCAGGTTGCGGATTTACTATAGTAAGGAAAGATATGACTAGGAATATGTGCTTACCATTAATCTATACATCGGAAGTACAAAATCTGTTGGACGAAATTAAGAGAAAAATGTTGTTGTGGATGTCAGCTTATACAAAGTTGGTAAGCAAGTCAATGAGAGGAATATGAGCCACAGAATATTGGTTGGCCAGAAATGAACCTTCTCACATGGCCAAAGATAGAATTGTTGTCTATGTCCCAAGCACACACTGTGGAGTGATCTTATGATCAGGAAATTTTCTTTCGAGAAACTACTATGATCCCGCAGTGGGTTTGGTCACCGTTGGTTGAGCCCGGATGTTTGATCTCTTCTATCTCAAGTGGTGGTGAATATCAAGTGGTACGAAAATATGGATTGATTGAAATTGTTAGATTGTATTTGGGTGTCATAGACTACGTTTGGTCTAACAACTAGACAAATAACGGGAGCAAGAAAAAAATCAGCAATAAGAAAGAAAAAGACATCACCGCGTCCTGTTATTCTTAGTCTTTCCTATTCCATGAGGCCATGGTTTCCTAATTTCCTGTGGATTTCATATCGGGATTGCCTAAGGTGGACGGTATGCATTCCATTTTTTTTTTATTGTTGATCGTTTCTCAAAGTATTCTATTTTTATTTTTGCACCACATGCATACCCGGTTGACGTGGATATAGAGGTGTTTTTCAAACATGTGGTGAAGTGAAGATATAAGTGGTGATCACAAAATAATATAGTGAACTCTCTCACACCATATCATAAACTTCATGTGGTGATCAGTGAACCTTCCTGCAAGAAATAGAATAATCTGGAAGTGGTTTTTTGGTGTTTGAATTTAAACACAAATAGCATTGTGTCTCTTTCCAAAAGATGATGACTCTTGGCAAAGGGTGTCAAAATGCTTATAAATAGTTGGAACAATGGGTCTCATTTGATTCATTCACAAAACCAGCAACCAACATATATAAACATCATTTTGCTTCCGGATTATCGATTCAATCTTGCGTGATAAACACCCTCACGAGCTTCTCGATCATCACCATTGTCAAGTTAATCTTACAGTGGTATCAAAGCCAAATTGTACAAATAAACGTAGATGTCGAATTACAGTCCAGAAGAACGAAAATTTTCCAAAAAGTTTTTACCAAAAATTCAGAGTATAATTGATCGTCAATCTTCGGCATTGGTTAATTCCGTTAGTTTATTTAATCATCACCAGCGTGTTATATTCCCAGAGAAATATCCAATGAAAATAACAGTTGGTGGTGCTATTGTTCCGAACCTTGCCAAAAGTGAGGCCAAATTATACCATTGGAAGTAATTTTATAAAATAATTTTTGGTTCAAATTGCGTCTCTAAATTAGCACCATCTTGTTCTTCTCAGAATTTTGATCACAACAGTGAAATTCATTGTGAAAAATGGAAAAAATTTGATCCACAAAATTCAAATTTCAATGTGTGGTCTCCTATGCCCGTCACCAGAGAAGATAACTGGAGCAACAAAGCCGTTGCATCTTCTATTTTGAAAGATCAAACATTTGGGCTAAAGACAAAAGGGCCAAAAATCAGAATCACAGCAAGAAAGTCAATTCCTTTGGGCCTAAGAATTAAAAAGAATTTGATTGGGCCAACACTGGCGGCCTAACCCAGCGCTACAAAGACCAAGCCAAGCAGCCCAATGCTGCGGCCCATCTTCCAGCACCCAAATCCGTGCATCAGCCCAGCACCCAATGCTCCGTGCCTAGACCCACGTCCGTCTAACCGGCGCGCTGACCTACGTTTCACGCTGGTTCGGTCCCAACCAGTTTCACGCTGGCAGTAGCCTGGTTCAGGGGGTTTTTTTGGGCTCGTTCTCACTTATTTCAAGGCCGTTTTCAGTCATTCAAAAGACAAAATTTCCAAAATTCTTCTAAGAATTTTTCCATGGGTAATTGTACTAAATTTACAGAAGAAATAATTAGAGAAGAAGGCTATCCAAGGGTGTTACCGAGGAAAACATCCAAAGAAAAAAAAATTAATAAACGCCATTGTGTACTATTTTCACAAGACTCATAAGCAGGGTCTTGGGTTCAATAGGCCATTGGGTTTTCATCATTCTTTTTACCCAAGGCAAGAAGACCGTTCTACTCATCCACAGCGATATTTTACTTATCACAAAGGCCGACTCAACAACTACAAGGCTTATCCTTATTAAGACTTGTTGTATTTATTTTTGCTTATTTGTTTATTTTGTTTGTAATATCCACATTTGTATTTTTATTGTAACACATTTGTCTTGAGAATGGCTATTAAAAGTGCTATTGATTTTTCAAGAATTGAGATGCTTAATGGAAATAATTTCTGAGCATGAAAACGCCACATTTCTTATCTTCTTATACATGAAAAAACATTGCACACTTTATCCACTTATAAGCCAAATGATGATTCCAATTGGTTTCAAAATAAATGGATAGAAGATGATGCAATGGCAAAGGCAACTATGTTACATAATATGAAAGACAACATTATTCCGCTATTTGAAGAACATGAAACTGCAAAACAATTAATGGAAGCACTAGAAAGTAAGTATGGAGTTCGATCGGACACTCAAATTCAATTGCTCTAGGAAAAATTTAATAACACTCGTATGAGTGATAATGATAGTGTTGGTGATCATGTTAATCAAATGGAATTAATTGCTAAAGAATTATCCAACGATGATCATCCTTTATCAGACAAGATACGAGTAACTACCATACTTGATAGTCTTCCATTGTCTTGGCATCATGCTTTCACATCTTTAACTCATAGCAGACAAGAGATTTCAATGGTAACATTGCCTGTACTCTTGGTTTTGGAAGAAGAAAGAATGAAGCGAAGGCATAAAAAAGTTTTGTCTTCTAACTTGTTGATGGCACAATCTTTGTCACAACCACAGAATAATTCCCATACACCATTCAACAAGAAAAAGACTACTTAAAAATGGAAGAAGGGGTTCCAAAAAGGATGAAAAAAACAGCAAGGATGGCAAAAACAACATCACAAGAATCAGGCTGGCCCATGTTACAATTGTGGTAAAAAAAAGTCATATCAAAGCCACTTGTCCTCAGAACAAGCAGAAAAAGGATCATAATCCCATTGCCATGACCGTTTCTGAAGCAATGGTGCTTGAACCTTCATCAAATGCATGGTGGATTGATTCTGCCGCAACTAAGCATATTGTGCAAAATAAAGACATGTTCGTGGAGTTTACTGGAAAAGAGATTGGTGAACACATAATCTACATGGGCAACAACTCCTATATTGATGTTTTGGGCATCAACAACTGTCAATTCTCTATTAATGGAACTTCCATTGTGCTTCATGATGTGCTTTATGTACCCAACATTCGCCGAACTTTAATTTCGGTTCCTGTATTAACCCAAAAGGGTTTTGAGATTAATTTTAGGTTTAACACATTGTTGATTAAGAAAGGAAATGTATTAGTGAAAGGTATAAGAGTAAATGACATGTATTCTCTTCCTATTGATAATAATAATAAAGCATGTATTTCTGATTATTTGTCTGTTTCCGCTAGTAATAGTTCTTATTTATGACATCTAAGATTAGGTCACATTAATAAAAATAAAATGTCTCGAATGTTTAAAAGTGGCCTATTGCCTAAATTGTTTTCCGATAATTTTGATATATGTGAACCATGTATCAAAGGAAAAATGACTAGCAAGGCATTTTTAAAACATTGAAAATCATCGGAATTACTTGAAGTAATTCATTCGGACATTTGTGGTCCTTTAAGAACTAAAACTCATCGAGGCATGGAATACTTTATTACTTTCACTGATGATTATTCAAGATATGGACATATCTACCTTCTTAAACACAAATGAGAGGCAATTGAAAAGTTTAAGGAATATAAAATAGAGGTAGAAAAGCAACTTGGTTGGTCCATTAAAAACTTGAATAATGATAGAGGTAGTGAATACGAAGCTATGGATTCTTTCTACAAGGACAATGGCATAAAACATTTGTTTACAATGCCATACACACCACAACAAAATGGGATTGCAGAAAGATAAAATCGTACTCTAATGGAAATGACAAGGTATATGATGGCTCATGCTGATCTTCATATTCATTTTTTGGGGGGAAGCTTTGTCTACCATTGCGTACATATTAAATAGAGTCGAAACAAAAGCCAAACCTCTACTTCCTTACGAATGCTGGCATGGTACTAAACCTAATGTTCAAAATCTCAAAGTTTGGGGATGTAAAGCACATGTACTTATTCCCAAATCTTTAAGAGATAAATTGGGAAGTAAAACTTGGAAATGCAAGTTTATTGGCTATGTTGAAAATGGGAGTGGTTAACGTTTTTACCATCCAAAACGTTGATTAATAGAAAGTAGAGATGTTTTTTTTCTTGAATCCACTAATCTAGTTACTCCTATTAAATAAATTGAATTGCTCTCTGAAGTATCTCCAAATTCTTCTCTTCCTTTTCTATCTCCAACACCACTAGTTCTCCTAGAACCACCTAATAGTGGGAGGAAAAAATAACTACATGATGTTGTGTTACGTATTTCGAATCCTAAGATAAGTGGGAGTAAGAGAGTAAGACGTCCATCTTCATTTTTGAAAGATCATTATGTTTTTCAAGTTGAAGAACTTAATAACTTAGTATATTATCCTACTAGTTATAATGAACAATGAATAGCAATGACGCTACACAATGGCTTGGGGCAATGAATGAAGAACTTGCCTTGATCAAGAAAAATGATGTTTGGGAATTAACTGATCTCCCGAATGAAAGAAAAACCATGGTTACAAATGGGTTCTTAGAAAGAAATTCAAAATAGATAGAATTTTAGAGAAATACAAGGCCAGGTTAGTAGCCAAGGGATTCACTCAACAACCTAGAATAGACTTCGTAAATACATATTCTCCTGTTGAAAAATTTGCCTCAATAAGGATTCTAATGGTGCTAGTAGCTAGGATGGATTTGGAATTGCATCAATTACATGTTAAAACAGCTTTTCTCAATGGAGAATTCAAAGAGGAAATTTATATGATGCAACCTGATGGTTTCCAGATCCAAGGCAATGAGGATAAAGTCCACAAGTTGAAGAAATCCCTGTATGGACTTAAACAATCTTCAAGGCAATGGTACTTGAAATTCCACTAAGCCATTTTAGAAATGGGGTATGTTGTGAGTCCAGTAGATCACTGTGTTTATATCTAGAAAAATAATAATAAGTTAGCAATATTGTCTTTATATGTGGATGATATATTGTTAGCAAGAAATTGTCCAGATATGATTATAAAAACCAAAACTTTCTTGGTATCTAAATTTGAAACAAAAGACATGGGTCTTGAAATTGATGTTCTAGGAATTAGAATTTCAAGAGATAGAAATTCAAAATTATTATATCTAGATCAAGAGAAATAACTAGACAAAGTGCTCAAAAGATTTAATATGGATAACTGTAATTCTTTAAGCATACCTGTTTTGCAAGGGACAAAGTCTTAGTAAAAGTATGAGTCCTCAAACTAAGTCTGACATTGAGGAAATGAGAGATGTCCCACATGCTCAGGCAGTAAGCAGTCTAATGTATGCTATGACAAGTAGAAGACTTGACATCTGTCATACAGTTGGATTGGTAAGTAGGTTTCAATCCAATCCAGGTAAGGAACATTGGCAAGCAGTCAAAAGAATATTCAGATATTTAAAAGGCACTAAGAATTTGAAATTATATTTTGGTTTGAGTGATCTAGACATAAAAG